>JBBUKS010482367.1:0-16390 GCA_038050645.1 Hedychium gardnerianum
TTGAGTTATATACCTACAGAGTTGAGCATATGTACAATACTTGGTCATATATACATGATAGAGTTTTTCCCATGAGACTGTATGTACCTTGACCCCTTATTGTTATATTTATCATGCACTATCTGTCTTATACCCATTGAGTATTCCTTTGTACTCACCACCCCTATTTTTTATTGTTGTTTCTTTGTTAGCAGGTTTATGTTGATTGGGGTCACTTGGAGGAAGTTGCCCATGGCATCCCATTCACATCGAGTCTTGAATTATTTTCGTTTGTTTTAGCTTCCGCATTTAATTATTTACACTGGCATTGTATTAATTAATTCATATTTGGACATTTGGCTTTCATGTGGTTATGTATTTAGAGAGTTAAGTCGAGCCGACTCGCAGTCAATTTCTTTGGATTTTTATGTGTGGGGTGTACCCCTATTTATTATTATTTGTTGGATTTGTTTTTTATACACTACGTGGTTGTGATTACCCGGGTAGGGTATTATATTTGTTTGTATTGTGTGATTGTGCATACCCGAGTGGGGTATAATATATATTTTTATCAACTATGTGGTTGTGTAACCTGGATATGTGATTGTTACAAGGGGAGTATTGTCCGTTTTTCAACGGATAAATATACTCTCAGGGCGTGACAACTATTGCTTAATTTTTTTTAAAAATCTAGTAAAGTATTTTTTTTTTAAAAAAAAATACCTTTGAAAATTTTGCAAAAAATTTGTCTATGTTTAAATATTTTTTTAAAAAATTTATTAACTTGCAATTTTTTTAAAAAAAAGTATTATTACTTCATTATTGCAAAGTATTTTCAAACTTGCCTTAGAAAACTTTTTCAAAAACTTATCTATGTTTAAACGTTCTCTTGAAAAATATTAACTTGCAAATACTTTCAAATCTATATTTTGATTTCCAAAATATACTTTCAAAATCTTCAAAGAGAGTTTTAATTCAGGGGAGCATATTTGAAAATTCTTTATTTTAAAATTTTTATTTGATTTTTTTGTTGGAATACTTGAAAAAATATTTTTGAAAATTCTATTTTGAAAAGTGCTTGAAAAATCTTTTAAAATTCTATTTTTGAAAAATGATTTAGAAAACAATTTTGAAAACTCTAGTTGAAAAATATTATTAAAAATTTTATTTTTGAAAAATACCTGAAAAATCTTTTTATTTGGAAAATACTTTCGAAAATTTTGTTAGAAAAAATTTGTTTAAAAAATACCAAAAAAATATTTTTGAAAATTCTATTTTTGAAAAATACTTAAAAAATAGTTTTGAAAAATACTTAAAAATTATTTTTGAAAGTTCTTTTTGTTTGAAAAATACTTGAAAAATATTTTTGAAAATTCTATTTTTTGAAAAATACCTAACAAATATTTTTGGAAATTCTACTTTAAAACTATTCTAAAAATTCTATTTCAAAAAGAATTTTTAACTTCTATTGAAAAAGACCTACAAAATATTTGAAAATGTTGTCTCAAATTTTTATTTTTGAAAAATACTTAAAAGCATTTTTGAAAATATTTCTATTTAAAAATATATACTTGCAATTATCTTTGAAAAATATTTTTGCAAAATCTACTTTAAAACTATTTTATTCTTGTCCTCCTTGTTCTTTTTGATATATGTTAAAGGGGAGAGATAAAGATGAGTTAAAGTTAAGGAGAAAAATTTTGAAATTCTTTTAAAATGCTAAGACCTTAACTTCAGGGGGAGAGTAATAATTATGGGGGAGCAACCTATTTTGTTTTTACTTATGAATCTATTCTTTGGTTGCCTCATTATTTAAAGGCATTTATAATTTTACATAATTTTGAACTAGGTTGCCATAAATAAAAAAAGGGGGAGATTGTTGGTGCTGGAAGCATTAGCTAACCGAACCTATGTTTTGATAGATGAGAAAGGTCCAAAGTTGAGGCTAGGCATTGAAGTCCTGGTCAATTGGACTGGGCAAGAAGTCCTGATCAAGGAGATTGGGCAACGAAATCCTAGTCCGTGGGATTGGGTAAGAAGTCATGATCAAGGAGATTGGGCAACGAAATCCTGGTCCAGGGGACTGGGAAGAAGTATTGGAAGATCGAGGACACCGGGCAAAAGTCCTAGGGGTCGAGGACACTAGGCGGAATGCCTTGGGGGTCGAGGACACCGGGCAGAAGTCTAGGAGGGTCAAGGATCAGACGTCTAGCGGGAAGTCCCAGAGATCAAGATCGGATGTTGAGCGAAAGTCCAAAAGTCTGGAGGTTCAGATGTTTGGCAATAGGTAAACTCTCTTGAGAGGAGTAGGTGAGGACGCATTCCCCGTTGAGGGAATATTAGGTGTCGATTCGACCTAGGGTTTCACAAGAAACCCAAATGTCAGAATTGAATAATCCCGAGACTGACAACCTTATATATTACATTCATAGTATATCTTGTATATGCTAACTCTATGATGTAGAAGCTAAAGCCTAGAAACTGCTGATCCAAGCACCTGGAAGGGATCCATGTGCTTGGAAGGGATCTAGGCACCTCAAGCCGAACCGGGCACCTCAATCATCTCGACGCACGATAAGGTGAGGTGGCAGTCACTAGTTGGTTGGCACATGTCAACATCCAGGTGCCTCAAAGGGAATGATGCACCTGGGATGGGATAAGGTCGACCAGGGTCACGGTGTGACCAGAAATCTGAACATTAGCGATCCAAGCGCCAGAAAGGGATTGAGGTGCCTGGAAGAGGATAATCTGCCATGAGTTCGGATCAAGATCAGATCTAGCCCGGTAGAGGCGCCACAATGGTAATAGGTGCCTAGATGAACTTATAAAAGAAGGATTCGACCAGCACTTTAGAAAGAACTCACTAGAAAACTTTCATACTTGCGTGCTGCTCCGAAACCCGCTCTACAATACCGAAATATTGCTTTGACAACCGTCGCTCAAGCTTACTTCATTTCTTCAAGTTGTCGGTATATGTATTTTTATATGCACTTTGTATTGAATATCTTTGTATTTGCCGAGCTTATAGTGAATTGTCTATCGAAAGCACTCATATGGGTGCGGGCCTTGGACTAGCCCTCGCTGGGCGGTGAATGAAGTAAAAAGAAAGTCTTAGCATTGTTTCTTATTAATTTCGCTGCGTAGTCGAGATTTCAAAAAACGTGAAAAAGTGACACGTGCTATTCACCCCCCCCCTCTAGCACTCTGTTCGATCTTACAAACTAATCTTTCCCTCATCGTTGCTATCAGAAGTAAAATAGGTTTCTATTGAGGTTAGGAATTCTAGATTAATTCTAGGGTAGGTTGGATAACGGAGACTCATTAAATCATGCCAACATATGTTACTAATCATCCAATCTACATCATCCCTAATTGCTAAGATTTCCATAGTGTAATTATCAAGGTAACGGGTACACACAATTTTAAGAGTAACAAGAGTATCAAATTGAGATTTTTGTTCATCGTTGCGAAAAATAATTGCATGAGGATTTTCACTACCTTCGTCGCATGCCCAACACATTCCTTTGTCGGTAGCTTTTCCTTTGCCATTGCCATAATCGTCTCCCCCGCTAGATCCACCACTTTCGCAAAACCGCTTCAACATCTTGTATGGTAGAGAATCACAACTCAAAAAGGGATAATCAGTTGGTAGAAGAGGAGAGAATTGAGAAAAGGAAATTGAGTTGTGCGGAGGTGTTGGTTGCTTGAGATGGAAGAGAAAACAAGGGAAGGGAGTATCCTTGTTTGAGATCTTGGTTACAAAACCAGGAAGAGAGAAGATCTTGGATCCAATTCGTATCAAGGTTAAGAAGAAATCTTGAAGAGGGGAGTTGGAAGATGGAGAAGAAACATTCTTGGAGAGGTTTGAGAAGAAGGAAGCTAAGATCTTGCCTTGGAAAAGAGAGATCTAAGGTAGGGAGGAGAAAGAATTGAAGAAGAAGTGGGGGCTCGCAACCATGTTGATGTGAGACACAACCACATCTAGGGCTTTTAACTATGAAACATCACGCCACACAACCATGTCAAAAAGGCACAGCCTCATAGTGATTTGTTTCGTCCGTAGGTGATTTTTTTTTACAATGACATTGACATGTCAAAAATACATGGCCATGTCGTGGTTGTCTTTGTGTTCTCCTCCAAGATTGGCATGGCCATGTCAAAAAGACACGGGCATGCCGTGGCTGCCTTGGAAATTTCTTCAAAAGTGGCACGGTCGTGCCTTAGAGGCACAACCCTATTGTGAAAGCTTTGGGTGCCTACTTGTAAAGTGGCATGACCATGCCTGAGAGGTACGTCTTGCCTTCAAATGCTCTTCAAATGCTTTCCACACCCGTAGTAAACACCACGGTCAACTCATGTAGATATACAACCCTGAAATATGCAAAAAGAGGACTCATATAAACATCAAAAAGAAGAAATTGAAAACTAAAACTAAAATAAAAAAGTAAACCCTTGGGTTTCCTCCCAGGAAGCATCGTTTAAGGTCGTGAACTTGACTCATGTCTTGGATCAACTAGGAGCCTTTTCCTTGAAGGGGCTGTGATCCCCTCCACCATGGCCAAGTGAAATTTCTAGCCCTTCCTTCATCATGGCCCTTACTGGGATGATGTATTTGTCTTTCTTGGTTTGGAGCTTTTTTTCTTGACTCGTTGGACTTGGTGCTACATCCGACAGTCATTCATCTGGGTAATGCTTTTTCTTCTCTAGTCGAACTCCTTCCAAACTACAACCCAAACTTTTAACAGCAAATGAATCAAAGGCCCTTGATAAACCAAATTATATTTTATCCTCACCTACTACCAATGAGAGCTTATGACTCTTAACATCAATCATAGCTCTGGCTGTGGCAAGGAATGGTCATCCCAAAATGATGGGAATTTTTAGATCTTCCCCCATTTCTAAGACTACAAAATCTGTAGGGACTATAAAGCTCCCCACTTCCACTAGCACATCCTCAATAATACCCATTGGGTATTTACATGAATGATCTACTAGTTGTAATATCATTGTGGTCAATTTGACGTCATTCAATCTAAGTTTCTTGCAAATAGAATAATGCATGAGACTTATCCTAGCTCCAAGATCACAAAATGCTTTACCTATCAAGGTTGTGACAATTTTGTAGGGTATAGAAAAACTCCTTGGTCTTTGAGCTTTGGGGGTAGCGTGTTCAAAATCAAAGTGCTACACTCCTTGATTAAAGCAATGGTCTCGTACCCATCCTTTTTGCGACGGTTGGAGATGATTTCTCTCATAAACTTTGTAAATTTAGGCATTTGTTGCAAAGCATCTATGTGAGGTATCTCTATGCAAAGCACTTTGACCTTTTTATAAATTTTCCAAACTCTTCGTCTTTCTTAGACTTGGCTAGTCTTTGAGAGAAGGAGATGGGTGGTACATATCTCCTCATTGGGAATCTTCAATTGGTTTGTCATTCTCCGCTTCCTCTTGGATATGATTGTTGTGTGAAGAGGTAGGAGTAGGCTCTCCAATTGGAATATGTTCAATCCCCTTGTTCATTGCAGTCACTTGAGACTCACCTAAGGTCCTTCCACTTCTTAACTCAACTACATTGCAATGCTTAATAGGATTTGGTTAAGGATTTCTTGGAAATTTCCTTGGAGATCTTGATGATGAACTAGTCACATGTGCCATTTGATTATCAAGCACTTTTAAATGTTTCTCAACATTATCCATTCTTCCACCAAGTTGCTTGATCTCATTCTTCATCTCTAATTGAGTGGCATGCATCTCTTCAAGAATTTTCTCTAATGTTGAGGATTGTGAATTTTATTGAAATCTAGATGATTGCCCTACTTGATCTTGATTGTTGTGGTAAGAAAATTTTGGGTGCGAGGTTGTAAGGGTTGTTGGGTCTCAGATTGAAGTTGCCAATAGCGTCTGCTTGTTCAATTTAAGCCAGTTGTGTAATAATTGCTCCTAATTGGCAAGCTTCCTTTGTATCTTCTGTACCACCACAAACTTCACACCTTGTATTCACCGCATTCACTAGATTTGCATTCATTAAGTCAAACCTCTAAGTAAGAGCATCCATTTTCGTAGAAATTAAATCCAAGGTGCTCACATCATATTTTCTAGTAATATTAATTGGGTTTCTTCGCTCTAATGCCCATTAATGATGATTAAGTGCCACACTTTCAATGATTTCCTCAGCTTCATCAAGTTCTTTGTTCATTAAGGCTCCGCCTGCTATTAAATCCAAGGACATCTTTATTTGATAGTTAATTATATTATAGAAGGTATGGATGACAAGCCATTTTTTAAGTCTATGGTGAGGGCACTGCCTAAGAAGTCCCTTGAATCTATCATAAGCTTCATACAAAGATTCTCCCTCCTTTTGTATAAAGCTTGCAATAAGATTTCTCATATGGGTAGTATTGCTTGGAGGATAAAATTTTTCCAAGAACCTTTGTTTGTATTGTTCCCAAGTGGTAATACTATTGACAGGCAATGAGTTGAGGAAAGGTTTAGCTCTATCCCTCAGTGAAAAACTAAATAGAAGTAGTTTGACAACCTCTGCTAAAACACCATTCATCTTTATTGTTCCACAAATCTCATAAAAAAAATTCCAAGTGTTGGTTGGGGTCTTCAGTGGGTCCTCCCCAAAATTTATTTTGTTGCACCATAGAAATAACAGTAGGTTTTAGTTCAAAATTGTTAGCCTTAATAGTAGGTCTGGTGATGCTATAGCTTAGACCCCTTGCATATGGTGTTGCATAATCCTTCAAATGTTTGTTAGCCATGGAAGATTATATTTGCTCTTCTTATAATTGTCTTTGCAGAATTCTTCTACTTCTGAATGTTCTATCAATCTCAGGATCAATAGGTAAAAGATTTCCAATAATGTTAGACCTTCGCATGCAAGTGAACAAATTGAAATATCTTTCAAAATAAAGTTATTTGCAATCAACAAAATGTAGAATTTATTAACAAAAATTAAGAAGTCTAGAGTAACTAACTTGTTAGTCAACTAATGTAAATAAAAAATAGTCACCAACAATGGTGCTAAAAACTCATTGACTAAGCACAAGTGCATGGTTATGTCATCAAGTAATAAAATATCGAATCCACAGGGACTATTGATTAAGAACTAGTCAAGTTTGTAAAATAAGTTATCTAAACGATCGAAAGTTGTGTGAAAGCTTGAGAACAAGAGATTAAGAGAGAAAGAAAGAGAGAGAGAGAGAGAGAGAGAGAGATCAAGTGTGAGAAAATGATAGAAGAGGGAGGAATTGGCTTTGGGAAACAATTCTAGGATTTCAGTTTCATTATAATTCTAGTTAATGTTCTATGTATTGTTCTTCTCCTTACTTCCATGTTATTATACTTGAGAGATGTCCTAAGGCAATCTTCTTATGGAATGTACTATTTATTGGATAAATAAAGATTCACTATTTGAGTGTATATTCTTTATGTATGTGATTGGATCTTAAACTCATTTACTAAATGTCCACAATAAGATTCATAGCATGAGAGAATTATGATTGGATCACAACTAGTGAGCATCTCTATAAGTGTAATTATAAATATATTGAAATATTTCCTAGTCGATGAATTGATGAGTTCGAACATCATCAATTCTGAGAGACTAGCATGTGTTATACCAAGCAGTCGCTCCTCACTGGATGGAGATATTGAGATGTTGAGAGTTAAACGTGGATGCTAGTTATGGGTAACTAGTTCATTGGAGTGACCTACCATGAGACTTCATATGGTTCTATACATATGAATATGTCAATGAAGATCTCATTACAACTCTAATGCATGTTTCCTTCTACTTGAGGTATTCAAGTCACCTTGGTCATGGAGACTTGTACTTTGACATCTTAGTCGATACATCTCCACGGAGCTGTGGGTATAGGATGATTGGGTATAAGTCACAATGCTCAAAGGTGTTTGGATAGCCCATAAAGAATTCACTGCTCCTTTGACACCCTATGGCCACTCGTCAGGATTATTACTCGAAGCCTTTGGCCAAAGCATCACATGCCAAGTGTATGATACTCTTGTATAATTTGAATCCAAAGGACGAGAAAGTATAACTTGGGCTAGGTGTGATGTAGTTAGTCTAGTGGGGACTGACACATAAACTATGTCTTGAAACAAGTAGGTATAAGACGAGTGATGACTGAAAGGAACAGACACATGAATAATTGTTGCTACTAAATGGTTCAAAATTGTTCTTGGATTATGATTTTTTGGTCAATTGAGGGTCATGATGTACTACTAGGTGTCACTCATGATCGATTCATAATTAATGGTTAATTATGAACGACTAACATAACCGAGAACCTATTGGGTCACACACACTACAAGTATATCTGAAAGACGTAAAACAAGTTTCAGAATAGGATTCTTAATTGAGAGAGATTGAATTTGGTAGTACGAGATAAAGGACAAATATGGAAGATGTTAGTTAGGTTGGTAGCGATGGTGGTCCACGCCTCCTGTAGGTGAGTTGGATCCATTTTGGTTTAGTAATAAACCAAATTAGTTTGGTTTAGTTATGAACCAAAGTTGGTTTGGTTTTAAACCAAGATGGTTTAGTTTTTGAACCAAGCCTATTGTTAATGGATTGAACTAGCACATATGATGTGGGCTTAGTTTATGGGTTTGGGCTATGACTTACTCCCCAAGTCATAATGAAGAGATATATTGTCACGCCCCGGGGGGATACTTGTCCACCAAATCGGACAATACCCCCAGTCACAAATTGGATACAACATGATATACAACCAACATTGCAAAGATAAAGAGAGCAAAACCAAGATATATATATATATATATATATGCACTTAGAGCAAAGTAAAGGTTTTGTATGCATGCATGACTTTAAAATTTCTTTTTAAAATATAAAAAAGAAAAACAACAAGATAGAGACAAATATTAAATATTAAATAACATATACCAAAAAAATCAACTAGAAACCAAACCGTAAAAGAACGAAAAATGAACTTTCTCGAAATGACATGGGACCTACAACCAAGACCTCTAAGCAACATGGCACATCCTCTACCTATTAACCTAGAAGTCAAAGAAAAGCAAGGGGGAGTGAGTACAAAATACTCAGCGACACCATGGTCTGATTTCATTGACGTATAGGTACGAGCCTAAATAACCGACACGGTTCTGATAGGATACTCACTATCCTACATTATGGTAAGGTCTTACCAACTTATAGTCATGAGCCTAAATAACAAATAGGGCTTAGTTGGATACTCAATATCCTATTCTATGATATGATTTTACTAATGTATAGACGCAAGCCTAATAATTAACCATGCCTAGTTAAAATATCTCAACTATACTGCAGTATGGTATGACTAACATATAGGCATGAGCCTAAGTATATAACTACACTATAGTCGGGTAATATCATGCATATATAACCAACCTAAGCATGAATAACAACTGAGACTACATAGAGATCAAATAGACTAAAATCAAAGTCAAGCAACTAAGTATCAAATTTCAAGATGCAAATGGTGTAGAGTCAAGATAAGCAAATAATACTACCTAATCAACATAAATAAGAAGGAACTCATGCACTAAGATTAAAGTAACTATAGAGTCAAGGCAAGGACTATATCCTTTATTTGTAGAACGTCATGACCATCTTCATGTCCGAGGATCTGCATCGAGCTCAACTCCTATAGGTATAGGATATGAAGCCAAACTAAGTACTAGAATAATCATATTAACAACTCAATTAACTACAAAGTTAATTAAACTAACTTAGTTAACTCTTAATTGATATCTAATCAATTATCCATGTAATAATTCGATTAACCCCAACTGAGTTAATTAACCATTAATCAATAATTAATTAAATCATTCAATAATTTAATCAATTATTTATGTTATCAACTAAACAATTAATTATCAATTTCTCAATCAAGTAATTAACATCCAAATTAATTACCTACGTTATCACATAATTATTAACCACTAAACTAATTAATACTTTAATTGAATAATGACCTTACTTGATTAATTCCAATTAATCAAACATCAATTAACTAATTTATCAGTTTAATCCTCCTAAATTGAATAAGTAATCTAATGACTCAAAACCAATTAATAATCTTAATTCATTAGTTAAGACATCGGAATCAATTAATTAATACCGAGTTAATCAATGAAATACTAATTCCATTAACCGACCTAATTATAGATCTAATTCATTAATCAATGTTAGTCAAATAATGTTAATTAACATTTTCATTAATTAATTAATCAATCTGAGATTACTAATTAATTTAAACCATAAACTTTATTACCTTATCCGGCAACAATGGGCATTGGTCGGTGATCTTCTGGTGAACGTGGTTGTAGCTGAGTCGCAATGACAGGGCAGCGGTGTGCAAGAGAATGGGGTTGGCAAGAGAACCAACAAGTGACGGTGCCACGGATGCTCGCGGTAGGTGGCGGGATGCATCACAGCGACGATGAGCGTTTAGGATGGCGATGGGCCTCCAGAATGGCGGCGGCCCTCTAGAACGACAGCGGGCCTCCAGAATGACGATGAGCCTCCGGAACGGCCGGGGACAGTGAAAATGCACGTTGCTATTGGAGAAGGCGACAATCGACGACAGCGTTGGGGGAGGAGAGGGAAGAGTCGTCAGTGTTGGCTGCTCTTGTGGACATGGACAGAGGGGATGCGCCAGTGATCAGGAGTGAGGTGGCTACTGCGGCAGTGCCACGAGAACGTCGTGTGGGGAAGGGTCGAGCGTTTCATTCAAAACTTAGGTTTTTAATTAAAACTATACATTAATGATTTCAATCAACTCCTCGTTTAAATGGGAAATTTAAATAGGCTTTCTTAAAGCCTAATCCATTTATACTTGTAATATATTCAAAAAAAATCATTTTAAATTTAGAAAAAATTTGAAAAAATTCTAATAAATTCTATCTATTTCGATAAATTTATTTATCAATTATTTTACTATCATTTTCTCAAATAACTTCTTAGGCCCTGATTTAAATTCTTATTATTTCCAATATATTATATTCTCCCCGACTATTACTAGTTAAGGGGTAACACTAAGATATTCTCATCTAAGAGGTAATACTATGGGAGTGAGGTGGCGGCTGCAGTAGTGTCGCGAGCACGTCGCGTGGGGAAGGGACGAGCGTTTCATTCAAAACTTAGGTTTTTAATTAAAACTATACATTAATGATTTCAATCAACTCCTTGTTTAAATGGGAAATCTAAATAGGCTTTCTTAAAGCCTAATCCATTTATCCTTGGAATATATTCAAACAATTCATTTTAAATTTCAAAAAATTCTAGAAAAATTCTAATAAATTCTATATATTTCGATAACTTTATTTATCAGTTATTTTACTATTATCTTCTCAAATAACTTCTTAGGCCCTGATTTAAATTCTTATTATTTCTAGTATATTACATTCTCCCCTATTAATAAAAAATTTGGTCACCGAATTTACTAGTTAAGGGGTAACACTAAGATATTCTCATCTAAGAGGTAATACTATGTTAATCCATTCTAGTATTTGGAAAAGTCCTTAAACGTCAAGGATCAAGCTTCCCTTATAAAGTTACTTGATTGTTTACTTCTAAAGTAGATGATCACTATTCTATGGGTTATGAGCCCACCGTGCTTCCACTACTTTCACACTATTGTCTTGCTATGTTGTGGAATAACATCCATTATGTGTAAATAGTCTTCCTAGCTGTATCCGAAGTCCTTTGCACATATTCATAGTGGATCCTCCAGTGGGTGAATGGTGTGCTCCGTACATCTGTGTGTCCATCTAAAATGTTGTACTAAAATGAAGTTTGTACCATGGCTCATCGAAAACCCTACCAAGGGATCAAAAATTAATTTAACGGGTTGGTAGGAAATGGACAAACTGTGTTTCTCGTTCATTGATCACCCAAATCGAATCATGCACCTTCCAAAATCCATTGCACTATGTTCCCATTTTCCACTTAGGTACAAAATCAAATCTTCTGGAATAAGCTTGTTCGTCTTTGATGCTCTTTGTGAGTTATGGCTCCACCATGCTTCTGATGCACCACTTTGATGTTTTGCTTTTCACTTGGGCTCATCACACTCTAAATGGCACACCCCATTGGTTCATCTTTCGGAGGGTGAAATGCTGCACCAAAAGAAGTTTTGTACACATGACTCGTTAGAAGCTCGACCAAGCATTCCAAAAATTATGTACTACGAATCGGTGGAAAATGGGTAGACTTGGTTAATCCGTGAACGATCACCTAAATTGCATCATGCCCCTTCTGTCAAGTAGTGCTATTGGCTTCTGATAATCTGTCTTCACTTGTTTACTCATCAAGCATCGAGCTACGAGTTCACAATGTCTGCAATGTCCTTCTTCATACCGTTCCACTTGTAGAATTGTTTTAAGTCTCGATACAAATGAGTACCTCGTGGTTGGATCACGCATCGTGATCGATGTTCTTCTTGGAGTAGATCTTCTTTAATCGAGTGTATCTCGAGAACACACGGTCTTCCTCGAAAATAGAGAGTCTCATCTTTATCGAGTTAATAATATGTTTGTAGTTCTGAATATCGTTCGCTATTTTAGAATTTAAAGTGTTAATCACCAACTTGTGCATCCTTTGTTAGTTCGACTAAGGGCGATTGAGCCACCATGGACCCCAGTATCCTTCTTCATGTCCGTCTCTTTTCCATCAGACCCCTTTTTAAGAGTGAAGATGATGACCAATAACACTCTGAAATTCTTCTCATGGTCTTTCAAATAGAATGAAACATAGGATACTACTCGGTCAAACTACATTAGGACTGCACCCAATCCGCATAACGATGCATCTGAGTAGAGGACAATCCATCCTCACTTGAAGGAATCACTAAGACTAGTGCACATATTAATTTCTGTTTAAGCCCCTGGAAGCTAAATTCACAAGCCTCTGCCCATGAAACTTTACTCCTTCCTTCGTCAGTCGAGTCAACGAAGTTGTGATATAGAAAAGTCTCCTATACATCTTTGGTAGTAAGCAGGTTAATCCCATAAATTATGAATTTTTTGTACTGTCTCCAGTTGTTCCCAGCTGGTAATAGTTACTATCTTCTAGGGATCAATAAAAATACCTCCTCTATAACCCACATGTCAAAAAAAATTACACAGAGGATATCCAAAATACACATTTGCTGAACTTCTCATATAAGTGCTCTCTCTGTAGCACCTCCAAACTATGGGAAGATGTTGCTCCTCCTCCTCCTTTGATCTCGAGTATATTAGGAATATCATCTACACAACCGATGACCACCGATCCAAATACTCTAGGATTGCATGTTTCATCAAATCCATGAAAATGGTCGAAGCACTAGTAAGTTCAAATGACATTACCAAGGACTCAATTTGTATCATATGTGGAACACCATCTCTTATTCTATGTTTCTGAAATGACTATCTTAAGTCGATCTTATAGTATGCATAGGTGCATTTGAGTTGATCGAATAGACCCTCTATCTGGGACCATGGGTATTCATTCTTGATAGTTACAACATTCAGTTGGCTATAGTCGATACCCCATCTTAGCAATCCATCCTTCTTCCTAACCAAGACGATGAGAGCTCCCAAGGAAGAAACAATAGGCTGGATCCTTTATCTAATAACTCATGTAGTTGTAGCTTCAATTCTTCAAATTCCTTTGACATCCTGCGATCCGAGGATATTGGAGCCATCCTTGGAAGTACTTCAATTGCGAACTACACTTTCCTTCAAGGTTGCAAACCAGGAGCTTCGTCCGGGAAAACGTTAGGGTATTCTCGTAAAATGCAAATGTTTGAGAGGAGTGATGTACTAATACTCGTAGATCTTATTAATGATAGTAGATACCCCTGATATTCATTGAATAATAACTGCTCATCTTGCAGTGTTGAAACAACAATATTCCTTTATCGTTAGTCTCGATGAATTCCAAGATGATTAGTCCCAAGGGTTGAAAAGTTACTATTCTAGCTTGATAGTTGGTTGAAACAAGATATGTGGCTAACCAATCCAAGCTTGGACTGATTTTAAACTCCACCATTCTAAATGCTTATAAATGTATAGCTAGGGTATGACTACCAAAGTTCAGTGACAATCCTTAACTTCTTGACTGGAAGTCAAAACTTCCTTTGATAGTATTGTTATAGCCAATCCACATGATCGCAATTTTAGAACTCTCCTAATCTTACCCATAGCTGCTCAATCTACTACCTCTTCGACAAGTACCAACAGAGAATCCAAACATTATGATCTGAATGTAAGCATCAAGATCTTGAGTGAATGAGAGCATACAGTATAGTCTTGAGCAACTAAGATGGGACAATTTTTGACGAGTAACAAAACTCCGCCTAGTAATCCATTATGCTACAGTCACCTAACTTAGGATTCAGGAACTCCTAAAGGGGAACTACAAAAGGTAGCGAAAAACTATCTCTAAAAAGCCTTTCAAAATCATTGCCAAGTGATGTTTTTCTCCTAGATGGTCGTCTTCTGTAATCTTCCGCCACGTGGTGGCCTGATCTCGTAAGTAATAAACAGCTAGCTCCAGCATCTCTACATCATTGCAGGTCATATACCCAAGTGTTCCCTGATGTTATCTAACTAAGTACGAGCGATTCATAGGTCAAAATAGTGGTAGAGGCATGCACGATTGTTGGTGCTACTTGAGACTATGCTCCTTGATCTCCAATAAGTAATTGATAGTCTCGACCCTCACTTTCTGACTCGGTATAAATCGACACTTTAGAAGAATCTACATTCTTTGCATTGTGGTCGAATCCCTAAGTGTCAATGGGTCATTTTCGAGGTCAAACACGATCACGACCGTTTGTAAGGGTTGTTTCACTAAGTATCATTTTCTACTATGACTAAGTAAGCATGTAGCTGATAACAAAAGAAAGGTATAGAAACAACTAATGACATACCTCTTTTCTATAGCTCAGAGATGTCCTTCGACTTGCCTGGTGTTCCGACACTCGAGAAGTCAAAATCAAATAAAACAAAATGAAAGTTTCAAAATGTGAAAACTCATAAATCAACCTCGCATCCTAGGCTTTAATACCAATAAATTGTCACGCTCCAAGGGTATACTTGTCTGGCAAACCAGAAAATACCCCCTATAGGATTGGTGAAAGCGCTAGAGGAGGGGGGGGGTGAATAGCGCTCGTGACTTTTTTACATTTTTTCTAAACTCAAGATAAAGCGGTGGAAATAGTAAAGAAATAAATAAAAACAAAGCTAACACTTTCTTTTTACTTGGTTCACAACCCGATGGTTGCTAGTCCAAGGCACATATCCATTGAGTGCTTTCGTTGGGCATTTCACTATAGATTGGAAGGTTACAAAACTTTGAGTACAAGTGAATAACAATAAGTAAATTGTACCGACAACAAGATGAATCATAGCTTGAGCTTTGGTTGTTGGAGCAACATTTTAGCATCGTAGAGAGCTTTCTGGAGCAGCGCTCAAGCACGAAAGTCATAGAGAATGATAATTTGAGGATGCTAGTCAATCTGATATGATCCGAGTTCATAGTGCCTTATCCACTTCTAGGCGCCTGAATCCCTTTTAGTCGCTTTAGTCGCTGATGTGGTGAGTTTTGAGCGAAGCGCATTCCTGATCGAGCCTATCCCATCCCAAGCGCCAAAAATCCCTTTGAGGTGCCTTGATGCTGACGTGTGCTGACCAACTAAAGACTGCCACCTCACTCTACAGCTTATCGAGGTGATTAAGGTGCCTAAATCTGTTTGAGGCACCTGAATCAGCTTAGGGCACTTGGATCATTTCCAGGTGCCTGGATCAGTTTTTCTAGGCTTTAAGTTTTCTGTATCATAGAGTTAGCATAAAAAATATAAAATATTTTTAATTATAATTATTTAATAGTCTTGGATTGTCCAGTCCTGACTTTTAGATTTTCACAGAAACTCTAGGTCAGACCGATGCCTACTGTTCCATCTCAGGAAATGTGTCCTCACTTGCTCCTCTTAGGAGAGATTACCTGTTACCAAACATCCGGTCCTCCAGACCTATTTGGACTTTTGCTCAGCATCCGATATTGACCTTCGGGACTTCCCACTATACGTCTAGTCCTCGATCCGTCTAGACTTCTACCTGGTGTCCTCGAACCCAGAGCTTCATACCTAGTGTCTTAGACCCCTAGGACTTCTACTCGACGTCCTCGATTTGCCAAGACTTCTTTGCCCCCTAGGACTTCTACTAGGACTTCCTTGCCTAGCCGCAACTAGGACTTCTTTGCCCAATCAACTTAACCAAGACTTCTACCTAGTCACCTTGACAAGGACTTCTTTGCCTAGCCTCAACTAGGACTTTCCTACACACTTAGTGAAGCTTGTTAAATTGTAATAAGACTTAACTTTGAACCTTTACCAAT
>JBBUKS010482386.1:0-16388 GCA_038050645.1 Hedychium gardnerianum
TTTTAATAAATTATATATTTTTAACAATTATTAACACATTAAAATTTTCATAGGCCATTTATTCCGTAATGATAATTTAAGTTATTTTAATATATTTGATTTGTTCAAAGAACTAACATAAATGATTTTTGATAATTTAGATATTTAATTTTTTAAATTAATTAATCCTAAGATAATCAATTTAATTTCACAATTTTTTTTATTGATTATTAGGATATATCGGTAAAAGTTAATAAAGGTCCATCCAAAATGATCAATAATCTTAGAGATTTTTTTTTAATATATCGTAATTAAAATTAAAATTTTAAATTTATTGAAAAATTTAAATATTACATCATTGTTTAAGATAATATAAAATGATTTTCAAACGTGAACAAATGACTTTATTTGAGGATGGAAATAAAAATTATGTAAAAATTTTATACTATATAAAAAATTTCCGTATTCAATTCATGAATTATTTTCTTTATTTTTAATTTTTAATGAGAAATAAATGCAAAGTACACACAAAATTAATAACATTTTTCGTTTGTCATTTCTACATATATGTCGGATCAGATGTGATATTCATGATATCCTCTAAATAAATGCATGCATGTATATGTATAAGACATGGTACCTCTCGTATGGATAGTATGCACAAACACCAATCTACATTACTTTCAAGCACTATCACAATCCAATACAATCACATAATATAATAACACCCGTACATCCCTCATCATCAATGCACGTCGTCATCATCCACGTGATCCATCAATCGCAATTCTTCCTCTTCAAACATCCTACAATCCCATCGGTCAGCCAACTCCGACAGCTCCCCAATAGTCCAATAAAGTCCGGCCAACTACACACTTGGGGCAAAGGTTGGCTCCTAAGTATACTTTCCTCCTCTCCTTACTTGTAGCCCCTTTCGATAGCTCCCCTAGCAGTCCTTCTTCTAATCAGCAACTTCCTCGGCGTCCTCTTCTTGCATTGCATCTGCTCCCCTCCACATGCTGCTCGTCGGTGAGGTTGTCCTCTTGAGCAGTTGTGGGTTTGGGAACCAATGAAGTGCCCCAAGAGCTCTTTAGGGGTCAGTCAAGAACCCCTGGGATCAATCAAGAACCCCCCTCCCCCAGGATCAATCAAGAATCCCAAGAGTTACTCGTCGGTGATGTGCCTATAGAGCGGTTAGAATGAGAGTCAATTAAGGCCCCCAAAGTCCATTTGAGGATCAATCAAGAATCGCAAGACCCCAAGATTGCTTTGGAGATTAGTTAAGATCCCCAAGATGATAAAGAATCAATGAAGACCCCCAAGGTCTAGATCCACCGCCCTCCACAAGATGCTTTGCTTGCCTTCTCTTCACTCAGCTTTGAAGAACCATCATTGTGCTTTCGTCGGAGAAGAAAACTATGTTGCTGGCAACCTTAAAGATGTTTGGGATGTGGGCTAGAGACTCAATCAAGAGTCCAAGGTCACTTTAACCCACCTGATTGATTTTCAATTAGGGGTCCATCAGGGGGAGGAAAGATTCAAATTTAAAACCTTTCAAAGCTCCCTCTCATTTTCAGCCTCCTTTGAATTTGAATTTCAAACTGCCCTTCTTTTAAATTTGAATTTCAAAACTCCCTCCTCCCTTTCCAATTGGCCACTCCTCCCTAGGCCACCTCAAAGACCAAATAGTGAACCCTTTACCGGAGCTACCCATGGTCGGAGCCACCTATGACCGGCCAACCACTGACACTGCTTCAGAGTCGTTGAAAAACACCAACAAACAACTGCATCCTATGCCTCTCCTCCCGCCAATGAGCACCACGACCACCCTATTGTCGCTTATACCCTCCCGTCTCCGTTCATCACCGAAGCTCCGCCAGAGGTCCCGACCGGAGAAGTGCTCTTTTAGATCCGTGCACCAACATCCAGCCTCCACCTTGCATCTGTCCGAACCATGAAGAGCCTCCGGTAGTAGCCTAGGTGAAGCTCCTTGTAGCTGTTGGCGTGTGGCTGGAGATTAGGTGTTTCCCTCTCCTTCTTTCGTGACATGCTCTCCATATCTTCCGTGGTTGGCTTGGTTACCTTGATCATCCGGGACAACCCAGCCCCCATGAAGCTGCCTCTTCATGTATCCAGTGAAGTTGTGCTCCCACAACCTCTTTCACCACAATCGTCACCGGCCAGTGATGTAGATCAACCGATGGAGAGGAGGAAGCCCCCTCTCCTATCGAGACTGAAGCTCCTAGAGGGGAGCTTCAGTCGACTGAAATCAAGCCACCATGTCTTATTCTCATCGCCTCTTATAGAGAAAAAGAAGAGACTAAATAGGTGGTAGAGAAGTGACCCTTTTTTTTATTTACTAAATGGTATGAATGTAGATTAATCTTTAATATATTTTTTAATCTGTTCAAATTAGATGGAAAATAATTTTTAATTTTTAAATATCAATTCTTTTGAATATTAATATATAAGTACGATTATTGTAAGGATATATCTGTGATTTTGAGATTTCAATGGATGTTTTAATTAGTACAGATGCTGAGCTTCATATGCAAAAAAACTAAAAAACGAGGGGTAAAACATTAATATTCCATTCAAGATCTCGCAGGAGGACTAGAGAAAAGCGAGGGCGAGAGTCGCGCAACAATCCCCCCCGCGTCCTACCTCGCCCTCTTTCGCTGCGGCCTAGAGATTTCATTCTCGGATTGCGATTCCGGTGTGCTCGTCACGATCTCGTCTCCAATCGTGAGTTTCAAGAGTGGATTACACTTCCATGTTTTCCCCCTCGTGAAGATTTCGGTTTTTGGCACCATGCTGATCGATTTCGATCTGCGATTTAGCCTGTCGATTTGACGATCGCAATAGTGTCTGATGCGATCGGGCCTTTTTTTCTTCTTCTATCAGATTTCAGTTACTTTGGTTTTTCTTCTTTCAACTGTGGTTATTGTGCGAAGATTCTCTTCCTAGGGTTAGTGGATGCGGGGATTGATTGATTCGACAGATTGGTAGATCATTTGATTTATGTGCGCTAATTGGTTTGCCTTCTAAGAATTTCCAGATTTTGGGATTTCTAGGTACCGATCACGATGAGTGAGGTATTCGATGGCTATGAGCGTCAGTACTGTGAGATCTCTGCATCTCTCTCCCGGATGTGTACGTCTGCTGCACAACTCGATGGAGGTTCAATTTCTATATTTCGTCTCTTTGTTATGTTTTCTTTGTTATTTCAACTCTGAAAGTATCTATGGAGTATTCAATCCTATTGTCAGAGAAAAAGAAGCAGAAAGTCTCAGAAATTAAATCTGGAATAGATGATGCTGAGAATCTGGTATGATGCTTCATATTCTCTCCTTAGTTGGTTCTTATCAAGGTCAATGTTCTGAAACCTTGATTTTGGGTTTCTTTAGATTCGCAAGATGGATCTTGAAGCTAGAAGCTTGCAGCCAAGCATAAAAGCCGGTTTGTTGGCTAAGCTCAGGGAATATAAATCGGACCTTAACAATCTGAAGAGTGAACTAAAAAGAATTACCAATCCTAATCCTAACCAAGCTGCAAGAGAAGAGCTGTTGGAGTCAGGGATGGCTGACACGCTAGCGGTAAGTAAAAGACCATTAATTTCTACAATGCTTTCAAAACGCCTCATAAAGCTCAATTTTTTTTATGTTGTTTTCCTAGCTTCTTCTTATGTTTTGAACACTAAGATAGAGAAAAAGGTGAAAGTATGTTTCTATTATTTTTCTTTGTAATTGTGTTACCATTGGAGGTCTAAAATTCGCTCAATAGTGATACCAATCCATCCTTGGACTACTATGTACCATTCACTATACCTATAACATTTGCTAGATCAATATGCAATGGTTTGCTCCAATGTCAAATGAGTGGTGTTGCACTTGCATCCTATTAATAGTGTGTTAATTATGCCATAAATGGATGAAATATGAATGAAATAAGTTGATACTCTTGTTTTTTTATTGCCTTATATGAAGTAGATGAATATTGAACTTATTTTTCCAATGTGTCAATACAATTTGTTTTTACTCTTCTGATTCTACATGTTGGACACACTAGACTATGCTCCCAATGCATAATTTAAATAATAATGATTTATCTAAATTTTTAATATTAATCAACTAAAAACTTTAATTAATGTCATAGTTATTTACAATAGATTAATTCTAAATATTGATGACATCATCATTATTTGGATTCTAAATAAATATTATACTATATTAGTAATTATTAAACAGAAATGATATCATTAATAATTGCTAATAAGAGTAATCTAATAATTCAATATTTTTGTTAATGATAAATTTTAATTTTTTAAAGTTTATACTAAATAATAATAATAAAGATATTAGTAGTTAACATTTGTTGTCGATAAAGCAATTTATTTCATTACCAAGTTTATTGTCTATTGGCAACAGTAATAGTAATAATTTGTTACCTGTTAGTTTATAGTTATTATGGAATTGTTTATTACCTAATATATTAATAACGATCATTCAGCATGTTTAACTTACCTCATTTATATTTTCCACACCACATTAAAAAGTATTACTATATAGATTATTACACACCACATTTAATCCAACCCTTAGCTGTATTATATATTACACTTGGAATGTTTACCCCATTATCCAGTATAAACAATTCATCCCTTACCTTCATGCTTCAAGTTCTTTGAGCACATTCTGCTGTGCTCCTCCTTCAGTGGATGATCAAACATTGTAAAGCCACGAATTTCTTCTGCCTCTCGAACTAGACCATATTGCAATTGCTGAAGGGTTCCAGTCTCCAGATCTTCCCAAGACTAGTTTTTTCTCCTTCAACCCTACTGAATCTGGCCAATCTGTGAAGAAATTTACTGATTTCTTCCCATTATTAAACAGTTCTATCTTTTTTGCGGAGATATCAGTGATTACTGTTTTTGTTTCCCACTATTCCAGCAACCCTAGTAGATATGTCCGAGATATCAACCATAATCACGTTAGCACTTGCTGATCCTGATCCAACTTGATTTATTTGTAATGGGTTCTGCTGAGTTTAACAAATATGATACTAGGTAAGTGATGCAAGTAGAGATGACAATCGTGTGGACTACGGATGACAATGAGGCAAAGGAGGGAGAGGTGTTCTAAGTCATATTTTTTGAGCTAGTAGTATGTAGTCTTATAAACACTGAAATAGAAATTGATTATGTTTGGTAGAAGCTCTGAGCTACAGTCAATATAAAGGAAAATATGAACGTGAAACATAACTTCTTGGAGTGAGTTAAATTGAAGTTGATAGCTATGATGCAGGTTTGATATCCAAATGCATTGGCACTTGCATAGATGATTTTTTTTTAAATTTTTTTTCACTGGATCTTGAGTTTAAAGTTCGCAATCAGAGTAGAGTTTCTGCATGGAACATGTTCTATGTTGATTGGCAAACATTTTTACTCGTAAGTATATATATATATATATATTTAAAATATATATTCAATGGATTACTATGCTTATGGAACATTGAATTACGAGGATATACTTATGTTGATACCTTTACTACTGCCATCTTTTCTTTTGCACTACAGGCCTCCGCTGATCAAAAGGGTAGGCTATTGATGTCAACAGAGAGACTCAATCATTCTACTGAAAGAATAAAGGAGGGCAGAAGGACAATGTTGGAGACAGAGGAGCTTGGTGTATCAATTCTTCAAGACTTGCATCAACAGCGACAGTCTCTCTTACATGCACATGGCACAGTATGTTTCTTTGCTAATTATCTTTCCTTATATTAACTTTGTTTGTCTAGTCGGGATATTCTACATATTTTATGCTTATTGGCCTCATCATCATGGATTCATACCAAATGAACCATCTCAACATCCTTTTATATATATGAATATTTAATTTTTCATGTCAATTGATTGTGCTTTTCATCATCTCCATTTAAGCTTGTTCATTTTTTTTTAAAAAAAATTGAAATGGAAAAGGCAACAAATGTCCTAGATAATTTCCTAAATTAGCTTTTAGGCACTATTGAAATTCTTTAATGCATGCTGAAGTATCATTCTCTAGTTCAGAGAATGAAGGAGTTATAACTATGCTGACTAAATCCTGCTTTAGGACATTGAATATATCCTCTCTGGTGCATCATTCAATAGACATCTTAAACTAGATATCCTCTCCGCGAGCATCATTCCTCTGTGTGCGTCATTCCGTAGGATATGTCAATCAAATATATTTATAACAAGTCGATCTCTATAATATATTTGAATCATTTTGAGTCTCATTCGTCAATAGTATATATGGATAAAGAGGACTACCTACGGTTTCTCGACGAAATCTATTTTTTTCCTCAACAGAATCCAACGTGTTGCATCTTTCAATGACAATGTTGGAATACTGATCTATACTACTCTGTTAAAATATGAACTCTTGGAATTTCTGAGTTAAATTTTGGAGCATATGCACTCTTGAAATTTCTGAAATCACTGACGCTGTGCTAGAATAAGTAGGCTGCTGTATGTGAACTGAGTTAAACATGGGTGAGTCATTACTAATGTACTATAGTTGCCTTCTCCCTGTCTAAAGTAATTATTCAAATTCTTTGTCTCCGAGTGGCCTTCTCCCAGTCGAACCCCCAGTACAAGAATATATCTTCTTATAAGGAAGCAAATACTGCTGCTACCACAACTGTAAGTTATAATAGTTTGTATGTTTGCTCCTATTTGGGATCGACTAATCAATTATATAGTAAAAGATGATTACGTTCACCCGGACATCATTGCACTTTAGCTGTATTTAAAGACTCTTGTTAGAAGATGCTAATATTATTTAGATTATGGTTCGTTAGATGTATGCACGAAGGCAACAATCTTTATGTAATGTTCATTTACCATGAGTTCGAGTGTTGATGGATTCACATTTGTCGTTGATTGTGTATAGCTGCATGGGGTGGACGATAACATCGGGAAGAGCAGGAAAGTCCTGACAGCGATGTCGAGGAGGATGGATAGAAACAAGTGGATAATCGGTGGAATCATCGCGGCTTTAGTCCTGGCGATTCTGGTCATCTTGTATTTTAAGCTTGTTCGTTGAATTCCATGTGTCTAACCAGTCCTCACAGTGCACTTGCCAAACTTGAATGGCAATTGCTCGAGTGCTCAGTGTGTCGTCTGATACGGATCTTATGTGTGTGATATTTTTCATTACATGATTCCTCAACCGTATTATCATATGTATGAATCTTCTCGTGTCATCTTCTCAATTTTAATTAAGAGCTATATTTTTGTTTAATATTAGATTTAATATGTGTAATATATTCTCTTTTAAGAAGATAATAATCCAGCACCTTGTCGAATCTTACATTAATATGCCTGAAGAATTCCACAATTCGACAATTTTTGCGCAACAGAGTTCATTTCTATCAATACAAAAAAAGGTCAAAAAAAAAGACAAGAAGAACCCTTCATTAATTCTCTAGTATTCCACATTAATTTCGGGCACAAGCAGAAGCAATTGCTTACGACTCCGAACTAACTACTCGAACACTATCATCAACTCAATATCGATCAAACAGAGCCATTCAAACCCTGAAAGATAGATCCAGAACAAGATGAATGATCGATTATTCTACTGTTTCAGTATTTACCTGGAAGGAAATTAAAAGAACGTGTAACGAAGGAGACGAGAGATTGATATAGTAGCATACCGCCGATTGGTTCGAGATGAGGAAACGATCGAGCACTGGTTAATTAGGTGGAGGATCCGGTCTTCTCCAAGCACTTGAAGCCGATCTCGTAGCAGAGGTATGCGTCGCGGGCGGTGTACTTTATCAACTCCTCGGAGACTAAGTGGTACCCCCAGTTGCAGTTTGCAGGCGCCAGCAAGCTCGCCGGCCTCTCATTTACTCGCATCCCGCCAAGCGCCAGCGCCGCCAGATGCTCCACGCCGATCGCCTCCGTCACCGTCTCCCCCTTCTTCTTCTTCGTAACCCATACTTCATCCTTCCCGTGAGCTCGCGCCACCACTTCGTGCAGATCCAAAGGGCGATTCACTTGCACGGACCACTCCATCTCTAGCTTCCGGGCTTCCGCCGGCAGCCCCGGCCCGGCCACGCGAAGCTTCTTGTCCGCCAGGAACACACAGAGGGGGTGGTTCTTGGGGAAGGTAAAGGTTTCGTAGTAGTAGAGGTGGGCGCGATGGTTGACGATGAGGCAATGAGATCCGCCGACGCAGAGAGCGATCGCGCAGATCGGGTTGCTGGGGTGACCGGGGTTCGCCGTCGGGCCCTTTGGCTTGGTGAAGTCGTAAAGTTTGCGCGACGGGAGGAGGCCGTGGATGCAGAGAAGGGAGGCGGAGAGAGGGGTACGGCGGGATGAGGGGTGGCGCTGGATCTGGCGGATCCAGTTGGCGGCGACGTGGACATTGTAGGCGATGGTGGTCTCGACGGCGGCCGCCCCCAGGCGGAGGACGAACACCTCGACGTCGGGATTGCGGCAGCCCACGCGGCGGGGGACGTTCGGAGGCGCTTCTTCAGGCTTCTCCAGGATGATCTCCACGGCACCGTTGTCGTTGCAGGCCATGACTTCTCCCGCAAGAGAACTCCCCCAACAGACGAAGCTAGCCGATAGCTAGGGATCGGCCTCGCCTCCCCTTTTATAGACAGCCAAAGGAAAGAAGATTCCATGGAGACGGCAACGGAGGTCAAAATACCCAGGCATTATACCAGCAATTCTACTGAATAATGATACATTCAGACAGGACCCCACAATGGCTAAGAAAGGGGTACGTTGGTCGTGGGTGCGAAAATATTGGAAATTGATACGCCAGTCAGTTATAAAGTAACTATTATTTTTGGAAAAAAATTAAAGAGCCCTCTTATTATCCATTTCATCCAAAAGGTGCCGCCCCCGGCAATTTTTTTATTTCATTTTTTTTAATATTATAATATGTATCACGATAAATATTATAATATATACTACACTATTTATGAAAAAAAATTAATTCAACTTAAGTAAAATTCTATATAAAATATTATTATATTAAAATAAATTTAATTAAAATCATTTTACAACTATTATAACAATTATTATTATTATTATTATAATCTATAATCATTCTCGTGAATGTTATAATAAAATAAAATTAATTTTCAATAAACATATGCTCTTGAAAAAAAAACTTTTCTTACTTTAACACTAAGTTTTTTTTATACTTCAAGCTGCTCTTTGACGATTGATTATAAATTAATTTTATTATTTTTTTTCAGGTAATCTTAAAATATAATTACCCTTTTATTATATAATTGTTCAATAAATTTTGATGCATTCTCGATGCGAAGGACACAAGATCCTTTAATATAATGAAGAATTAAATGATTGGGATAAACTAAAATACGATCTCTAACAAATAAACACATGGACAATCGTTGATTCACCTAGGACCTCAACACTTCAGCCAAAATAATGTCAAAAGCACTCTATTTTCAAATTTATTTTCATTCAACTTGCATTTAGGGAGGGAGATAAAAATAGTGAAATGCCACCATTTTTAATCCATACATGGAGTCCAAAGATCCCAATGTCTTTCATCATAAGCAGCTAATACTGAACAAAATGCTTACTTGCACCTCAACCGAGTCATCTATGTGATTGGCTCATCTTCTGTTGCAACACATTTATCAGTATCCCTCAACACAAGCTGGATAGCTTAACTAGGTAGGCCGATATTAGGGTTCCTTCTGCGAGGCTTTAGAGCAGCTGCATCATTCCATTTATCCCTAGAAGAAATGCTCCAAAGAGTATTTCCTTGATGCACCTTGCTTGTCGTTTCAACAGAAGGTTTCACAACTGCTTTTGACTTCATGAATGGATGCTTATTGCTCTTACCCATTCCGGAAGCAAGTAACCACCTGGAACCAGATTGCTGCTGCTTCGGATTGCCCCAAATATTTTTCTTGGTGGGTTCAGGTTCAGATTTTAGACCAGCAACATGCACCTCAGTGATTTTAAACTGAGGGATGGCCTCATCTACATGCTTCTCCTCAGCCAATGGTTTCTTTTCGGTTTCAGGCTCATCTTCTTGTTCACTGTTTCCTATCAATGAAACTGTGCTGTATATTTTTTGTTTTGGGGGAACAAACACTCGCTCGACTTGAATTAAAGCGAGCATCGGCGTGCCCACTGGCTCATAATTCCGCAAAGGATTCCTAAGCTGGATCATCAGAGCAACAGTGAAGTTATTCCCCAACAATCCCCACTTCCTGCCAGATCTTTTTCCTCCTCTTTTATCACCCTTTGATCCACCGGTAATCAAATCCATGGAATTGGCATGATGAGCTGCAAGAATCCTTGAGGTTCGATCGCTGACTTGATCTTCATCAATGATACCTGCGTCGAGCCTCATCCACTCATCGAGTGTGAGAGACAAACCCATCAAGCCATCGATTTCATCTCCATTATCTTTAATGTTCAAAAGTTGTAATCCAGCTGAGCCCTCCAAGCCTATAGAACAGTTGTTGCTAGATTCTTTTCCCTCCAAAGCTGAAAATTCTCCAATTGATTGGGAGCTAATGTTTGAGGGTGCCTCTTCATCGGACATGCCTGATTGTATTCTTAACCCCTCAATTGACAGGGCTTCAATCTTATCCATTGTCATTGGAGCAAGATCCTCGAGCGAAACATATTCTGAGATGGTTTCACCCCTGGAGCAGGAAGGTTGGGCAGCCCCTTTCAATTTCTTCCTGCGCCCATAGACATTCTGAGAAACATTTGCCTCTACTTCTGGGTAGTGATTCTCCAATAAGTCATACCTGCCAAAACAAAAAGAACCTATAAAGAATCAAACGACCCTAATATAGCCAAGATTACAACAACTATGCTGAAGTTAACCAAATTGAATACTCATGAACCTTTCACAAGAATCTAGAGCAGTTGCTGAGTCCCAGGCTATCTGCTCCATTGTCTTCCCAGTTATATCATTTAGAGGCATTAGTTTGCTCGCTTGCCTAGATAATTTTTCAATGCCCATTGAAGCTAATTGCTGCAATATTTCCATAACCCCAGAACCCATTTCTGCAGGGACCACAATAGGACTGGATACCTGCATGACTAAGTCCTCATTGTTTTTTGCATTACTAAAGAGTGAGGGGTTCATAGATCTCAAGAAGCCGCCATCCTTTGTCTGGAGAATGGAACCCAAACCCTCACCAAGTGGGGGTAATTCAAGCGGATCCTCTGGTGGCAGGTGTATAGGACTACCAAATCCATCCCTACTACCAGGTGGAGAAGAATGGAAGTCCTTCTCATGCAAGCCCCATTCTTGCATCAAAGCTTCTGTTTCTGCATCTTCTAGCATCTTAGCTCTGGATTTGTCATTCATAGCTAGCTTAGTATTCTGAAATTCAATCTCAAATTCATTAGCAACTAATGAGAGATCAAGGTCCTCTGGAAATTCATCCCAAAAGGCAGCAGACTCTAACTCAGTGTCAAGACCAAAAAGAGCATCACCTGATGCCAGTGCTTCCTTCTCAAATTGCTTCCACAGCTGCTCCCTTGGTGATTCTGGATCACTGTCTGAACTCAATCCAAAAGGACTATGCTCTATCCCTAGCATGCTTAAGAACTCACTGGCAACAGATTCGGTGACAACATCTAGGCTACGGGATCTACTCAGTGAGCTTGGCCTCTCGTAAAGATGCTCAATATCTCCAAGACTCTGTTGCTTCATTGCTTCGACTTGGGTAGTTGGAGATTCAAATTCCTTAGCTCCGAAAATGGAGAGGCTATGGAAGATAGATTCCAAGTCTTCTATCTCCTGATCCACACTCGGTAACATAGCTTCTTCTGGATTATGTCTGTCACGTTCAGCTGTCTCAGCAAATGTTTTATCTAGCTTCATATCCAATCTTCCTACCTTATCAGCCTCAACTTCTTGGACTGCATTTTTATCCTTTTCACTGATCTTCTCAACTTCAGTACTGGTTTCATGGGTTTCATCTTTGAAGGTGATCTCGGTTCCCTGTTCAATCACTGTGAATTCAGGCTCAACCTGCGGCTGAATATCATTCTCTTTCACATTCTCAGTAGAAATAGAAGATTTCTGCAATTGTGGCTCCTCTATTGTTCCTACAGATGGCTCCAATGGCTCACTAACTATTACCTCAGCCAATTGCTTCTGTTCATGGGGGATCTCAAAATCGGGATTTGCATCATCATCCAAAGTAGAATGTTTTGCATCGTTCTCTGTCTCGGCTTCTTTCTCTTGGTTAACCAAGAGTGACGTCTCAGAATTCGAGCTCTTTAATACTTCATGAAGCACCTTCACATCCACCACAGACCCAGACCGATCGCCTTGTTGAAGCTGGTTTTCCATACGAGTCACAGGATCCTTCTGATTTAGCAAATCGAACTCAACCTCTTTCAAATTCAACATCTCCGAGATCTTCTTCTCCTGCAAGCCAGGATCCACGGACATACTCTCGACCAAGGAGAATCCAAAGCTCACGCTGAGGGAAGCGCCCCTCGCCTTCCCCGACAGCCGAAAGCTCGTGCTCCATTTCCCAAACGCCTTCTCATCCACGAGCTCCTCGAGAGTGGACGGAAGCACACGGGTGAGGTCAACAAGGTGGCGCCCGAGGTCCATATCAGGGGAGGCGCCGCCCACCAGGGTGGGGTAGATGAGAAAGTGCCGCGGCTCATACTTAGCCATGCCACCCGGCCCGCTACGGGAGGCGGACACCGGGCAGAGGTAGGTGAGCGTCTCGTCAAACTGGGCCCCACCATGCACCACGCGGGCGGGGCGGGTGGCAACGGCGGCAGCAACGGAATCGGTGGTCCGGCGCCAGTGGACGATGAGCGCTGCGCTGGCGAAGGCGGGCGGGAGCCCATCGATGGAGTGCGCACGAAGGGTAAACCAACAGTCGAAGCGGCGGTGGTGGCCGCCGATGTGGGAGAGCGCTTTCTTGATAGGGTTCCAGCCCCAACGAGACGACGACGATCCGGCCTTCTTCTTCTCCTTGTTCGACACGGACGAGGAGGAAGCAGGATTGGGGGCGGATCGGCCAGCCGACACGGAACGCTGGCCGGAGCTGGAGGAGGAAGGGAGGAGTCGGGGCCGGTTAGGTTGCTTCGGATCGACGGAGAGGGCTTTGCTAAGGGCCTCGATCTCATGAAGGAATCGAACGTTGCCGTTGAGATCGCCGCCTCCACCGCCTCCGCCGCTTCCGTAGGGATTTCCCTTGCCGCCGGAAGTAGGTTTCCGCAGCATCGGGGCTTCTGTTTACCAGAGAGGAGGAGAAGAGGGAGACGGAAATTATTCAGGGTGCCTTGCTACTTCATCTACTACTGCTACCTTTTTTAATATTCTCATCAGACAGTTTTCTCTCTTTGTCCGCAGAGACAGAAGGTACGTTGTGCTAGCGGTTCAATATAACTAACCTGACCTTATTGTGATGGAACGTTTCTATTGGCTGAGTTCCACCGTCCGAAAATTGAAATTTTGCAAGTTATCGCAGGCCGAACCTCCGGTCCACTTTTAGCCAAACCCAGACACGGTCAAACTCTCGGCTTTGAACCGCGACTGAACCGGAGTCGAATTCAAACCGTTCCATTTTGGCCCGATCTCCGATTTGGCGGTTCAAATTTGAAACCGGAGCCATCGACCGGTGGGAGTGGGACCAGCGCGGTCCGGCGCCTTCTCTGTCTGGCTCCAAATTCAAAGGGAGCGTTCTTTTTTCAAAACTAAATAATCGTTGACAATAATCTGCCGATAATAACGACGAGCAGAGATGGAAGAAAGCTGCATGTGTTTTTTAAAAATATTTATTTTAAAAAATAAATAAATTTGAAAATGGTGACGATCGAGCTAAGTTTGGACAAAATTGATCAAAATGGATATGTTATTTTTCTAGAATGTGTTTCCAATTTTTCCATTGTCCCTTTATAACATTTCCTTATAAAAAAATATTTTTTAAAAAATCATAAATAAATTTTTTCTACCAGATGGATCGTGATTGAATCACAACTAAGCCCAAATAACCTTCACAGATCATCAGGGATGGATCCATATAATGAGTTATAGTCCAGTCATATTTAAGACATTCAATTGTATTTTTTTAATTATATAATTAAAGAAATACAATCATCTATATAAATTTATTTACTTAACCCATAAAGTCTATTCTTTCCACATCTAAAATTCAGTTCACTTTTAATTTATGAATCCGTCCTGCAATCATCGTAAACTCAAGTTAAGTTTAGATATAGTTTTCATCGTAAACCCAAGTTAAGTTTAGATATAGTTTTCTTGCAAGGAAGAAGAGAGAAGAAGATAATGAAAAGAGACATGTTTGCTTGGATAAAGAATGACTAAGAGAGTAAGGATATCGAAAGGCAAAATGACAAAAATAACTTATCGTGTCTCACCCTCGCTATACTCATAAGATACTTTCGATTGTCCCCCACATACGTAGTTAAATGGTAGTCGAATGATAGATTTGTATCACATAAGACACTTTCGATCACACATCGGGTCTACCAATAATCACTAGTCCGTCATTGCTTATACTCTTAGCACCTTGCTTGCAACTAATTATTGATGCCGAAATAATATCTTTTAAATTTAAAAGAATATAATTTTTAATTTGGGACTTAGAATTAGAATTTGTCCGTGTTCACATATGTTCAAAATTCGATGATCTATATTAATTATAAAAGAACTCGTAATCAATAATTTTTGAGCTCAAATTCCATCTATAAAAATTAAAAAAATTTATATACCTCCATAATAATATAATATTGTTCACTTTTAACCTAAGTATTCATGATTTTATTCTTAGGCTCTCTACCCAAAAAACTTTATATCAATAGAGATATCTTTTTCTTTTAAACCTATGATTTTTTATATGTATTTTCAATGTAAGACTTTGATTATATTCTCGATAATTCTCCCCTCAAATGAAGGATCATAATTACTCTCATAGTCCGGACCTCCCCTTAAGCATTCGATCATCTTGACTTACTATGGGCTTCCCACCACTCTTGACCTATTCTAAACTTTCTCGTGAGCATCTGATCATTTTTGACCTACTCCGAACCTCCCCGCGAGCATATGATCACTCTTGACCTGCTCCGGGCCTTCCCGCGAATATCCGGTCACTCTTGACATGCTTCGGACCTCCCTGTGAGCATCCGATTACACTTGACCTGCTTGGGCCCCTCCCAAATTCGTGCAAGGTCACCCCATATAACATCCAATCTTGACCATAACTCGGATATCAATTGTTACGTAAGATAGGGACAACACCTCTCAACCTCTAATACGAAAGAAGAGGAAGAGAAAAAGAGATCGTGTGGAGCAACGAGATAAAAACGCACGAGAAAGAACTAACATGAAGAAGAAAAAGAAGAAGAAAGAAAAAGAAGAGAGAAGAATTATCGTGGTTCAGCAACGTGTTTATTCCATGAAAATGATTGAAGCTTTATTAGAATTCTCTATGCATCTAATGCTTTAATCCGAAGTTTCCGATTCCATCAAACTTCATCATATCAAACTTCACAGAATACGTTCCGACATATTGAAGAAATCAGTCAAAATCTCGCTTTGATATTTGTTAGGACCGAATGAATTCACATATTTTCACAATAATATGATATTGTCCATTTTAGATTTGAGCCCTATAATTTTGTTCTTGGATTCTCTATTCAAAAGATCCTATATCAATAGAGATATCTTTCACTCTTAAATTCATAAATTTTTAATGTAAAATTTTAATTATATTCCCAGCATCATCATTTAGACATCTTTGAAGATCTCTTGTTATTTTTAATAATTTTTATTTTTATAATATTTAAAATAATTTTGATATTTTTAATATTTATAAATTAAAATTTATCATGTCAGCATCTTGTTTTGAATAAATCTTTTGTTATGTACTTTTTTAAAAATATATATATATAAAATAGAAATTGAGATCTATTTATTATTTATTATTTTATTTAAATCTTAGATTTGTATTAAGAATTTTATTTAAACTAAAATAAAGTTTTCGATAAAACCCAAAGAATGACAAATTTTTCTTCAGACGAATTCTCACCGACTCTATGTAGGCGTCAATCATCCTCACCGAACATCGCCGCAACCTTGTTGAACCTCAACTACGCCAAACCTTGCCACAACTTGAACCTCACCGAGATCTCAACCCATTTGCATCATACCTACAACCTCAACTCGCTCGAAAGGCACTGTTGTCACTCACTCCACCGTGGATTGGAAGAGGAGTAAAAACAAACGTCTCTCCTTTCCACAGGGATCAACAAGGAAAACCACCTTGCAAACTATTCTCCTCCACTTTGTCTCTTTCAAGATTCTGAAACGATAACGATCCTTTTCAAACTTCAGCAGCATCCATCATACTTCTAA
>JBBUKS010482395.1:0-16384 GCA_038050645.1 Hedychium gardnerianum
GCCCCTACTTCCTTTGTTTGAGGTCAATATTCTACTCACATGGCTCAATTAGACCATAGCTCTTGTGCACAGTCGGCAGTTAGACCTTCTGGCAGTCTGGGCTCTGATACCAATTGTTAGGGCTGAAGGAATTTAGATATCTCCACAATGGTATGATATTATCCACTTTGGGCTTAGGCCCTCATGATTTTGCTCTTGGACTCTACCCAAAAGGCCTCATACCATGGAGAGATTTTTCCCTTATAAGCCCATGATCTTTTTCATATATTTTCAATGTGAGACTTTATTTACAACCTTGTAACCCCAACAATTACATGCTCATGTATAGAAAAACTAATCACTTGGACATGATTGGTTACTCAAATTCAAATTTCGTTGGATGCATTGATAGTAGAAAATCTACTTTTGATTATTTATTTCTTCTCGAAGAATGAGTAATATCATGGAAAAGTGCTAAACAATTTGTCATTGCCTTATCCACATTGGAAGCAGAGTTTGTGACATGTTTTGAAGACACAATCCATGCATTATGGTTGCGGAATTTTATTGTAGGACTTGGAGTTGTTGACACTATTGCCAAGCTGCTCAAAATTTATTGTGATAATTCCACAATAATATTATTCTCAAAAAATGATAAATATTCAAGACGTGCTCATCATATGGAATTAAAATATTTTGTCATTAAAGAATAAGTTCAAAAATAAAGAGTGTCTATTGATTATATTAGAACGAATCTCATGACTGCAGATTTGTTAACTAAAAGATTACAACAAAAAATATTTAAGGAACATGTACATTGAATGAGTCTTGGTGGTTCTTTTGAATGTTTTATTAAGTTGACACTCTGAACTCAATTATGTATTTCTAATATATAATTTCTAATTATAATGTGCACATTACTATATTATAACATGAATTATCTAGAAACATTATTATAGATCATTATGAAATTATATGTTCATTTATAGGCCTAGTAGTATAGAATGTTGATGTTTGTGGTATATAAAAAGAAGTATGTTATATAATGTACAACTACTATAATTTGTATTTAGTATTTATTATACTAAAGTAATTATGATGTTTTAAGAAAATGAGTTTTTGATGTTTAAAGTTATAATGCATCATAACAAAAGATTTAATTCCATCTAATTTTTAGGTCAAGTAGGAAAATGTTAGCTTGTCTAAAAATAAATAAATAAATAAAGGGAATATGAAATTGAAACTTATGTAACCTCATGCAATTGAAGTTCCTAATTAAATTTAACTCATCTAATAATTATTATTATTTATAACGGAGGTAAATAATAATTATTATAATAATCGATGCATGATGGATGCATGAAAATAAAAAAAATTATATATATATATATTTTGGTCCTCTCTTTGCCTATAAAAAGAAAGCAGAATAATATTACATCATCATGAATGAAATGCGTTCATAAAGAAGGGAAAGAAGAAAGAATATATAAAATAATTGCATTATAATAATTTCTTCATCTGAACGTATGTAAAATATACAGATTTCAAAATTTATTTCATAAAATAAAGATAATGATTATGTAAATTAACATATTTTATCATTTCACCACACTCATGAGAGTTGTAAAATCATTATTATTATTTTTAGTTGACACCATATATCTAAGTCTTTAAAATCATTATTATTGGCATGGTTTAAAATGGAGGAAAGTACTTGCATTTCATAGTATTGATCAGTTCATTAATCACTGGCTTGGAATTTCTTGTTGGAAATATATGTGTAACGAGGAGAGAAAAGAAGAAAACAAGATTGTTGAATGCAACGGGTGGAGGAGAATTAGTTCATCAACATGGACATGAAACTCCAACTGCAGACTGATCTCTGTCTGTTTGTTTAGGTTGAGATCAAATAGAATTTGTTGGAACAAAGGGTTGATTGGAAAAGATAATTGAAAGGGAATGTGATTCGATAAAAAAAAAGAGTTTCATACTTACAGTGATTTAGGAACAGCTTGGTCCAGGAAAAAAGAAAGAAAAGGAGCAATTTACAGGTCCTGCTGCTTCTTCCCGAATCTTCGGGCTTCTCTGCATGTGTAAGAAGTAGATGAAGTTTTTTGTTGTTGTTGTTAAATGTTCGACATATAGAGGGGGAAAAGTGATTTTGGATTCTTTCTCGCTGGAGTTTCAAATGTAATAGACCGCCCACAGGCCGACACTTTACTTTACGAAGCAACTAGAAGCATAGAGATTCTGCTGGGCCATCCGCTATAATACATATGTGTTTTTCAAATTTACTTTATGATTGATAAAAAAAATTATAAAATTAAATTAATCATCTTCAAAAATTAATTTATTCAAAAAATTAATATCTAAATTATTAAAAAATAAAAAATAAAAGCATATAAATTCCGTCATTTAAGTACTAATGAACATTTGAATACAAGCGAAATGACTCAGAATTCAAACCCCCAAACTGTTTTTACTACGAATAAGTCCAAAATAACACAGCCATCTTTGTTTTTCCAGAATCAAATTTCATGATACATATTTGTCGATATTCACTAGATGTTCCATCAGCCAGAACATTAGTCTCTGAAGTTTGAAGAACATAATTAAACAGCAGAACAACCCAGCTAGGTCCAGGCCTCAGAACCTATTCTCCTGTCGAGGATAGCCATTCACACGACGCCCATAGAGTGCTCTCTCTGGGCTTCCATAACCATAAGGAGAAAATGACCTCGATCGTCCTCTTCTGTACCTGCTATCATAATAAGGTGATCTCCGAGGCGAGTAATCATGGCCGCCGCGATAAGGAGAGTGCCTAGGAGATCTCCGGTAACCACCACCATAGTCATCACGGCTGTAGCCCCCAAAGTATCTGTCTCGCTCACCTCCACGACCTGTCAGTGAGACATTAGCATCAATATTAGTGAAAAATAACTGATAGTATTTCAGGAATGACAGTTGAACTATAACAATCATGAACAGCTAGCCCTGATAAATTTGAGACAGTAGTTGATCAAATAATTTTAGCTCACCATCTCTTGTGCTGACCACACCAAGGTATTTTCCAGGTGTAGGTGTCCGTGCCCGCCCCCTCCTAGACTGAAAAGAAACAAGAAATTATGTTACTTTTTCATACATGCCTTTCCCTGAGCTCAGTAAATCATCTTCATATAATAAAGGCATTGTTGCATAGAACCACAAAAAACATAGGGGTAAGACAGCCTGGTCATTATGGGGCAAAAAATACTGAAGCATTCAAGGCCTAGAGAAACATAAATCAAGTTGCAACGCCATAGCTGAATGCAACAGATGAGGTACCATTAAGCCCAAGTATGAGTTGGTATTGTCCGTTGATTAGTTGTGAGTGGTGAGAGTTGAAGATGAATGCTGAGGTTGTTAAGTTGGAAAGTTTTGGTATGTTTAGTTGTTGATCTGATGCATGGAAAACTTGTTAAGCTGGCCATTCATCAAGCTGTGTGAGTTAAGTTGATATTGATGAACACATCATCTTTGATTGCTGCCAACATATCTGAAGCAAATTCTGAATGTGACCAAAAAATCTCCAAGTTAAGGAATGAGAGGGCATGTCCCAACTATAATAGTCAACAAAGGTCCCAACAATTATACCTTCTCGACTGTTATACAACGTCCTTCTAGGATTGATTGATTGAGGTATTTGATACAACGGTCAGCATCTTTTACATTGTCCATGGTCACAAATGCAAAGCCACGGGAAACACGTGTACGCGGTTCGACAACCAGGTGACATCTCACAACCTACCAAAAGAAAATCAAGGACTTGTACCAATGATAATAGTTGAATTTGAGAAACAAAAAATGTAGAATCTAAAAGACCTTTCCTTCCTTGGAGAAGTGATGTTCCAAGTCCCTTTCTGTAACCCTGGATGAAAGGCCAGTTACATAAAGAGTATTTCCAAAATTTCCTGCATCCCTGCAATCAAACTCAGGCAATGAGAAAAGATATCACAGGAAAAAATAACATACGTCATGAACTTAATGTCAAACACAAGAAAAAATAAACCTGTCCTGACTTCCGGATCGAGATCTTGCCCGATTCCTAAGTGGAGACCGAGACCTTGAGTGAGACAACCCCCTAGGAGGAGATCTTGATTTGGAGTGACCACGATATGGAGACGGTGAATGAGAGTACCTGAAAAGGCAAGAGTTTTAATGGGGGGGGTGGATATAAGAAAATTGAAGTTGTATAATGCCTATTAGTCCCAGTCTAGCGATGCAATTACAGGAAATTCAAAGAGAGAGATAGTGACAGAAATATGTAAATATTACAACAAAGAAGAAAATGAGATTCAGTGGAGTCAGATACACAAACACATAAGATGCCAACTAATAGGTTGCAGTTCAGGTTCAAGTAGTTGAATAGTTTCCAACATAGGTGAGAGTTGCTTCTATCTCTCCACTAAGATTACATATTAATCATCAAGGACAGTCAACAAGTGTCCCTACAGTATAGCCAACACCTAGCAGAAACACTTACTAAGAAAACAAAATAAATCAAGTATGGCATGATTGTTGAACAAAAAGAGAGATAACTTCAGTGGTCTATTGTTATGGTGTACTGTTATCAACCAGTAGCTATCATCTACAATTTCAGCATATTTGGTAAGGTAGCCTGATAACATAAGATTTTGAAGATAAAAAATAGGTCAAATGCTCCTGTTACTATGTAATAATCGTGATGTAATTCAGTTAAGAAATATGAATATTATAGTGTAGGCCGAGGCTAACATTGCAATTGCATTTCAAAAGTGCATCTAACCTCATATGACACAGTTCTGATGATAAAACATACGTCAAATATTGCAGTTATTATTTAATAATAATGATGCAATTCTGTTAAGGATATCAGTAACAATATAACTTGTGTTTGGCATTGCATTTGCATTCAAAAGTGCATTTTGGGAAAGTACTCTATGCTAAAATAAAAAATAAAAATAATGCTAACGTATGACAGTAGTTTGACAAGTTAAATTCAAAATTGCTATGCAAAGCAATTCTGCAACCTAATGAAAATACAACAAATAATTGCAATTAAATACATAGTTAATTAAAATCTAAAATAAACTGCATATTTACATCTCGACTCTATTTTTTATGAATAGGCAATGTAAAATAATAGTTAATGTTGTTATTACTATTTTAAAATATAAATATCTTACTGATTGAATTATTATTAAAAAAATGGGGCAAAAATAAAAGAACTCCCCTTATTTTTGCTGTCATTAAAAGGAGACCCTATGTTGAAAAAATATCAAATCAACATCCCATCCCCTTTTTCAACCCGAAAATATCCAACACTACACATGTAGCATTTTTGGCCATGTAGCAGTTTGGCTAAAGCTAGCCAAAGCTGCTATAAGCAATTTTGAACGAAGTTGCTCTACATTGTAGCAGTTTTGAACAAAGTTGCTACGTTTTGAACAATGTTGCAACACATAGCAGTTTTGAACAAAGCTACGTGTAGCAGTTTTGAACAAAGCTACGATAATAATATTGAAACAAAGGTATGAAGTGTATGAGAGGGCGTTGTTTAATTTTATTTGTTTTAAAGGGACGTTGTTTTAATATTTTTAAAAGAATGGGCACCATCTTAACAAAAGAGATACGGGTGACCTTTTGATTTTTACCCAAAAAATTAAAAATACAACATTCATAATAAAATATTAAAAAAAATATTTATTGGTTCAACCTAGTATATACTATTCAGTTAAGTATTAGATAAAATTATTGGTTAAACAAATTTATTATCAACATAAAAATATTTTACTATAGTCACAACATTCAAACAATATTTGTTTTTTTGATTGAATAATCTTATGAGATCTTTTATTCCTATATTATTTTATTGTATTTTAATGCAAAGTATTATTTAACTATTTAAAATATTATTTAACAGATTTATTCTTACTAATTTTTATAAGTTAGTAAAGAAATCTTTATTTCATCTTTAAGTATGATTTGCACAATATTAAGATATAAATAATAATTTAAATTTACTTTATTTTGTATTATCATAAAATATGCACTTAACCAATATCTTTAATTATTATTGTTATGTTACAACACATTCCAATAAAGTAATTTAAAATATTTTAATACATAGTACTAAAATGATTTTATATTATTTTAACATTATGTTACAACACTTTATTTTAATTATTTAAACAAATTTATTCATTTAATTTTATATTTATTTTTACAACAAAAATTAATGACCAAGCCTTTATCCCACTAAGTGAGATTAGTTATATGGAACCTCCTACGCCATTAGACTTGATACCCTACTTAATCCTCATCTATATTCAAATAAATTTTATCCTATTTTATCATTGCTAACCAAGTCTTCGAGCATCTACATACTACTTGGGAAATTAGCTTTTGAAATCATCTTCCCAAGGGAATGCAGTGCTTTTAAGTACTTTCAACATTCTACAAAACACCTTCACCATGATCATTTCCATTTGGGGAAGTAGCTTTTGTAAAACACATTATAGCTTATGAGCAGAAAAGCAAAGAACTATCATGCATTAAGCTGGAAAGTGGAAATAATAAATAGATTCCAAGCAAGTGATAACACTGACAATGAGGAGGGAGGAGTGTCCTAGAGAGATTCTAGGTCATTCATCTCTTCTTTCTTGGACATTCATTCTAACCTTTATAGATGATCAAATTATTTTAGGTTTATTATAACCCAAGGCAGCAACCTCTGTGCATACATATTGCAATACATGAATCGGGTTTTCAACACTATCCCCCAAGCTAGACTCAAGTTGGTTCAAAGATATTATAAAATTCCAACTAGCTGCCAATACTTAATGCATCTGTTAGTTGATATGATAAATATAAAGATCTCAAGTAGAAAATACATTGATGACCTCAACCTTTAGCTCCTCTTTGAAATAGCAAATGCATACATTGGTCGCTCATCCATGCACATTTCAACGATGCCATATACTCAAGACATTTGCGGACTAACGCTAAAGATCATCTATAAGTGAACCCTTTCCATGTAAACTGAAGGTTTATGCAAATTTCATTGTCGCCATTTGTGATCTTGCTCACAGAGCCCCAACTATAACCTCAGTGTTATCTTCCTCTCCCTTCTAGAGGATGAGCTTCACCTGCTAGCTAAATAGGACTGACAGACCCAAAGAATAGGAGAGCGATGACTCTCTCATTGAAGATATGAAAATAACAGTAGAAGCGAAGGAAAGCATCTTTAAACCATTCTCTTTTTCTTATCATATTGCGGAACTACCCAAAATTACTCAGCTCAAATAATAGTATATTGGTTATTTTCCCAGAAAACTCTCATCCATCTTAACATTCTCATATATGCTACACTAACTTTTTTTGAAGACTACATAATTTACCAAACACTTGTCATTAGGTGAAACATGACAAACTTGAGCATAAAAGCTACACTATTGATTGTAGAATAGGTAAGCCTTCTCAGGAAGCATAACAAACTTAAAACTTTTCATGATCATCACAATCCTCTCTTAATTTAGCATTGACAAGTTTTGAATCAATAGCTTTTATGATGAGGAATACCTGAACAAATGAATCTGAATCTTCATTCTGGTTTAGAATTACTCAGCCAATATCATACATTTTGAAAAAATAAAGGCAGACTGCCCATAATCTAGGCATGACCTATTTTTTGTTTTAACTATCAAATAAACATTCCTTGTGCATCTTCCACCTTTTATCAATCATCAAAGCTATCCATGTCAACCACCTCAATGATCTTGAGGCGTCTAGAAAAGCCCCTAGGAGGCTAGGCTACCACTTTCTCGGCCACTATTTTCTCTTATTAACAAGATCTAATTACTAGCTACTGGAAGGTCAGCCATAACTCATGATATGGTTGAAATTGTAATCTTATGCAATCACACTAATGGATGCAAGAATAATCATTATACTCCAATTTTTGCAACAACTAATACCAATTGCCAATCCTGCTTCGTATGTGTTTCTCAATATTTAAAAGCCACTGTAGTCCAATTGAAGGTTGGTACCATTAATAATTTGGTTAATTTTCACTTAAACCTTAATCATGAATGGGAAGGTTTGGAAATGAACTAATAAATATATTAAAACTAGATTTATTCCATATTTAGGATAGTTTTCAAATCTTAAAATGTATAAAATAATAGACATGTTATACAATAGAATAAATAATATTATCAATAGAACAAGCTGATGATGACTCACGACAAAAATATATAGGTTCATATTTTACATTGATGAAAATATACAAATTATATTGATTTCATTTCAATAAAAAAATAAAATCAAGTGGGATGTTAAGTGCTAACCACATAAAAAACATGAACTCCACTCTCATTGCTGATGCCGCATCCTCATGGCATCAAAAATACTAAAGAACGACAAAAAATATTGACCATGCTACCAAAGAGATACACAAAAAGAGGAATGAAAGACAACTTTGACATGGTAAAGACTTCTCTGTCACCATTGATTCCACCTTCATTGTCATCTTTACGTTTCAATGCGACAAAGATTTGTCCATCCTAATTGTTGTTGTGTGTTCTAAGCGCCTTTGGTTGTACTCAACAACATAGTTATTAAAGACGCTCATTTGGCTGCGTCTAAGAGCAAGGCGCAGCCAAACGAGCCTCTTGTGCCTATGCACCTTGTGAGAGGAGGAAAAAATCGATCTTGAGGAAACTGATAAAGATTCAGCTATACAAATCTGAAATATCTGATGATAAAATGATATGATTAAGGAAGATTTTGATGATTTGGATATTTGAAGTTTTTTTTATTTGAATTATGTGCATAACATATTTATTTACTAGTGAATTTTATATTTACATTATTGTTTAATATTTTATAGAATATAGTTTTGTTAATGAAATATTTTGACAAAAATTACCTATATATGTTTGAATTGTAAAAATTTATATCCAAAGTGCCTTACTTTGGGAAGGCGTGCGTCTCACCTCGTGCGCCTCAAGCCCAATAGCACCTATGTGTTTTTGGATGCCTCACGCTTTAAATAATTATGCTCAGCAATGTATTTTGCTTCTAATATTCATGACAATTTAGAAGCAACCACAAGTAATTAGTCAGATAGATGTTAGCAATTTTTCCAAAACAAACACAAAAAATGCAAAGAACTACAATTCTACAACTAATCACTGACACAAAACCCCAATGTTACATTAGGTAACAAGAGAATGCAATTATCCAAGATCATGGTTTTAAAAAGCTTCCGCTTGGGCGGCATATAGGACAACCTATGCAGGTATTGAAGGACACCACTTAAAATCTTTGCATGTGCAGTTAAAAATCCTTGTTTAGATCAATTTGACAGAGTTGTCATTATTGATAGATATATTCCATGAGTTACGCATTGTATGATTGACATATTTGTCCCATGTGAAAATATAAACTAGAGATATTGAAATATACTTAATTGTCTATATATTAGTCATTTTTATTAGTATAATTTTTAACATTGATCACATATGCACTTGACCGCATAGTGCCTGCATACACTTTTTTAGACCTTATTCAAGATCAGTTTTGGGTTAACTGAATATTGCTCGCATGCCTTTTTTGAGACCTTATTCAAGATCAAAGAATTTCTTCATTAATCCTACAGAAAATGATAATAGACCAACTAAATGTGTGACAAATTTTGAGTACGAAATGGATGTTGGACTAGCTACGTTACCTAATTGATGCAGAATCAGACAGTGAGATAAAGTGGAAAAAAATAATTGGCCATGATAAGAGAATATTCTAGAGGAAGGAAAGAGAACAGAGGTAGGATAAGAGAGCAAATAAGCAAATAGAAGAATTCCAAGAATATGAAGAATAACATTGTCTATAAGAGAATTAATATCACCCTTTCCTATCTTTCTCATCCTACATCAGTCTGGAATCAGAGTTGCTATTTGTAGAACCAACACTACTACATAATTCACTAACCACAAATTCAAAACTCTAGCCCCAGATGCCATATGCACTTCCTCTTAAGTGCAATAAGACTTCCACGTCAAGAGTAGACGTCAAGACGGTCCTTTTATTCATGTAATTTACGGAGACGATCTAAATAAGCAATACCAGATCCACCGAGAAAGGAACCATCATAACTATTCTGAGCGCGAAAAATAGATAGACACAGATCACAGCAATAAACGCAACAAGGAACAAAAATAAAATCTGACAACAAAAGTAACTGAGAGAAAAAAGGAACTCGCTCTGAACATACTTCCCCCGTGAAGAATCCGCCTGCAATTAGACAGAATACGTTGGCGTGAGAAGGACGCAACGATGGAGAGAAAAAGGTAGGGCAATACAGTGAGAGAGGAAGAGCGGACCATTTCGATTAGCCGACGCGACGAGGCGAGCAGCGGTGGAGAGCGGAGATTGGAGAAACACTCGACAGTCCTGTCTAGGGTTTGCCTATTTTTTTCCCCTTGCCCCTTCACGAGAAAGCAATGGCATTTATAAGAGCTGATTTGGGGAAAATAAAAATTGGGAGCCATTCAAAACTGTCCTCTTTTTCTTTTTCTAAAAAATATATATATATATATTTGCAATTTTATCAATTTAACCCAAAATTATTTATAATAACTTTGATAAAAATTAAGTTTTGAATAAAATTGATACAGTAATTTTAATAAGTTAGAGAAATAAAAGTTCTCCATGTGTATAAATGTTAATCAAATAGAATAAATTTTGGTATAATAATTTTATTTTATAATATAGTAATTTTAATCAAATATAAGTATTTTTGATTAAAAATGGATTGGGATACTATTTTAATATTTTACAACACTAGGATGCCCTTTTTGAGGATAACAAAAATAAACGGTGCCTTTTTTATTTTTACCCAACTTAATATACTTTTCAATATTATAATCTTTTTACGGGGTCATCAATAACCATTACATATATTAATAATACATAATTAAGTTTTAACCAAAATTTAATATAAAAACATGGATATATGATAACTTTATTTTAACACTTAACTATCTTTAACAAAATCTTTGTTAAATATCAAAATATATATTTAATTTCTTAAAAGATCATTTCAAAATTCTTGAATAGTCATACGTTGCATTATTTGTTTTTTTTACTTTCTTTTTTTTAACACACGTCTAAAATTTAATAAAAACCTAATCATTATATAATAATTCTAAAATAAAAAAGGTTTGAATGAGTAACTAAATGAAAAAAAAAAAAGGGGTCTTCAACCTTCTTAAACTGCTCTCTAAAATTTTCAAATGATCAAATGCTCTTGGAAGGCCTAAATTATTATTATCTTATGATATTTATTAATCGTATATTATTATTTTATGATAGGTCAATTTTTTAGGAAATGAATGTATTATGGAAATTAGAACTTTGGCATAACGGATAAACTATCAACAATAAAATTTACCTAAAATAGTAAAATGTAGAGCACATTGTAAGTAGTTATATAGCTATATTTGATAAAAGCTACGTAGTGTTCTTATGATTATATAAGATTCTATAATTTATAAGTCTAATTGTACATTCTTTGCTATGCAATATGTTGAGAGCCTAATTAATATGCGATAGATCAATTGAATTTCATTAGGCAGAGATGCAAAAATACAATTTGATATATAGGCTATTCAGTTACGAACAATGCACATGATTGACAATGTAAAAATATAATGGATATTGTGTAAGCAAGAGTTATACTTTGATTAGAAGAAAGTTTTTTGAATTACACCAAGGTGACAATAAGTATATAAGAAATGAGCTCATATTGGACATTTGCAAATGTCAAATCTCAACATCAGGTCGGATAACGTCGGATCTGGAGTGATCGGCTCGATCCTACGAAAGTTTTCCACCGGCCACTAGGATAAATCGAAAAACACTAATGAAGGCTCATCCAAATGGCCAACATTTTTAGACCCGCTTTTCATTGGAGGAAAATTTCCTGCAATACGCCGTAACTGAGATTCAAACCTTAGATTCCTTGATTATCCATTAAAGGACCTAACCATCGCACCATTACCCCGGGAGCATCAAATCTCAACAAGTATATAAGAAATGTGAATAATAATAATAAATGAAATCATTAAGTGCTAAATTATATTTTTGAGTTGATACCCTGATGAAATTTCTAACTTTATAACATGAATTGATATAGTATTCAAAGAGAAAAAAATAAATATAGAACTTTGTAATTTAGATTGATATAACATCCTACAAAAATAATAACTTATATAAGTTGTGTAATTTAACTATATGGATCTCGAAGATAAAAATTATATATTTAAATATTATATAACAATTTTATAGACATGTACAAAACTAGTCAAAATTTTCACTTTTGTCTATAACATAAATTTTTAGCTATTTTAATCAAAATTACTAGATGAACATTCTTCCCTAATACTCAAAACAAGACAATATAGATGAATTCTAAAATGCAAATGATACAATCTTTATTAATAAAATAAGTTAGACAACATTTGCATCCATAGGAATGTTTTGGGCTCACTCGTGTATTTACTCATGCAATTTACTTATTAAAGAGGAAAAATACAAGTAAAAAAGAACATTTCTATGCATGATAACATCGACAAACTATCCAATGTGCGTGTATGGAGTTAATGCATGCTAGAACAAGCACAAATCAAATCTCCAGTCCTCCATTTACATCACTGAGGATCACACAGTGGAGTATTGTTAGGGCATAGTTTTACTATCAGGTTCCGATTTACGGGGGTATTGTATAAGGGACAAGAGAGCTGACAGGCATGGTGCCCCCACCCCCTTTTATAGACAGAGAAGGGCCTCTGTGTGAGCTGGCCCTGCTAATGAGGTTGGTGTCGAGGAACACGACAGCAACCGTAATATCGTCATGGAAATGCCGGCGAACACCACGGTCAATCTTCTTGAGGTCTGAGTATCTCATCTCCCTTTTCTTGGCTGCTTCCTGAAGTGCAGCTTTAACGAGTCGTCGAGCGCTTCCCTGCAGGAGTTTATACTAATATAAGAAGCAACTCAACTCAAATGAAACACCAGTATCTTCATGCATGATTCAGGAATGAAATTGTTATTATACGGTATTCACAAGTAACAATGCCAAAATATTATTAAGGTTTGTTTTCGAACAATATTCTCTTTTTCAATTGTAATCAAATGGGTGGAACAAGGGTGCAGATCTTGAAAAAAAAACAGCTCATGAGCTGCTCCTGAAAAAATTGAACTGGTTACAACTTACACCGACAAGGGAAAAAAAAAATTTTAGACTATTGCATCCGATGGAACACAATGTTTGATTTCTGATGTATCATTGACTAGCTAAGGCAAACTAGAATAAAGAATTATTGCTCCTCGATTTCAAAGATGGTATTAACAGTGTTACTATGGCACACAAATATTGAATTAGAGGAAAGCAGTTCTATGCTTCTAAGATTCTTTCTACATTATCTTAACCTCCTACACTTGAGATCAGAAAATTGGAGTCGTTATTGGGTAGGTTCCCAACCATATGACAACTGAGGCTCATTCTAATACGTGACTTGTAACATATTCTGAGTCTGAGCCACTTCTTTGAAATACCAAGATTATCGGAGGAGTGTTGCATTTGTACAATTTATAGGCAATGGCCCTCCTTATAAACAATGACTATATGAAAGAAATTGAGGATCTAATTTCAGATCAGCCTAGGCTTTTGAGTTTGAGTCAGGATACAGCCAGCAATCACCAAAAAGTTAGCAACAGTGGTGAAGGAAATGGCAGAGGCATCAGGAGGATATTCCATATGATGTACATCAGGAAAATTTGAAATGGCAATCGAATAATGTGACCCATCTTGATATGACTGGGATGGGTTGGTGAACCTTTTTTAATTACCAAGAATATTAAAAAAATTATTATATGCTACCTGAGTACTCAGGTCTTCCTAGAAAGTCCATAGTCAATAAGAACAGAACTATTTTTCCCTAAACAATGACAAATTTTACCAATTGTAACGACGTACAATTCAAGATTCATGAGGAAGAATATTTTGTTTGTTACCAACAAGATAATTTGATCAAAAAATACAAAAGTTTCTACAATAAGACAATGTCCAAAAGAGCCCAGGGCAAAAAACAAAGAAGAAATAGTGATCCTAACCAGAAATTGTATCATCTGAGGGAAGCAAATGGTTGTCTTCTCCTATGTTATATGTTTGAAACGAATGCTAATGTAATTTATGGGTAGAAAACGTACACTGTGAGGGTTATTATGAACAATATCTACAGCTTCTTGGTTGCTAAGATGTTCCCAGAGTCCATCTGATGCAAATATAAGAAAGAGATCTTGTGGTTGCAATGGATGCACTGAAATGGATGGTTCTGAGCTGAGTATAGGCTTTTTGAAAGTTTCTCGTAACCGGAACTTGGCATATAATGGCTCCCGATTAAATTCTGCCTTTTTTAGGTAGACATCACCGATTGACCTAGAAATCTATATAACAAGGGAAAAGAAAGAACGCATATAATTAACAAGAATATAATTTGCAATAAACAGTGTTGGTTACATAACATAGAAGATGTGTAGACAAAAAAATGGTCATGTCAGTGATTTGTTAATTGCTCGTGACAACAAAGAAACAATAAAAATCATGTAAATGGCATCATCATCAAACCATGTGACCCTCAATGACTTGTGATCAGCTAAAAAGCATTAGGTGTATCAGAATATCTGTAATATTTGAATCATTAAATTACTTTTTGTTAGTAACAATATTTAGATTAAGTTATATCACTTTTCTCTACTTTGATCTCCTTCTACAGCTCTACCACTTTCAGCTTCACTTCCAAATCCATGATTATAGCGTACAGCACTATCAAGAACATAAGTTTTTTGTTTTCTTTAGTTATTTCAAAATAAAATGCCACACACCTTTCTTCAAAGGAAAAGGGGTTGCTAATATTGATTATTGAATGTCCATAGTAAGAGAATGTCATTGGAAGGTATATTGCTAGGTATAAGTAATGAAGTATTATATAACAGTTAATGCAAAAAAAGTTTGAGGAGAAGCAAGAAAAATCACCGACATTTATTCTCCTCTGGTGACAGGAACTTTCTCAGAATTAGTATAATGTAATCAAACCTAACAAATGACAATTTATAACCATCTATCAGCCATTTAAATTCTCATGGAGATATTTGATCTGAAGCTTCCACAGTAGTATAATTAACAAGTTGAATATTGTGTTATTGATTGACTCCAAAAAATTACACCTTTGCAGGAAAAGATGAGTAATATGTGCGCCAAACAGTGGAGAAAGGCAAAAAAAACAAATCCGTCAGAACTTCACTGTAATCAGCTTTGATTAGTTCTCATAAAATACATATAAAAAAGTAATAAATTATTGAAACTGACAGAAACATAGCAACTGCCACTATTCAAAGCCAGATTAAACATGGAGACAAACAGCTTGAATTCTGCCAGAATATCAAGTCCACAGTAATTTTGAAAAGTAATAAAAGATGTCTAAGGGAAACCAAAGGAGTAAGCCAAACTAAGAAAGAAAAACACCAATAAGAAAAGTGGAAGTATGATATAGTACCAAATACTTGAAGGGTCCAATAATTGGATTAACTACATAAATTATTGCCGAAGTTTCAGTTTCGCACATATACTTCTATGTTCCAATCAAGTACACAAAAATACTGGAGTAAGCCAAACTAATTCCTGTGCATCTAGAGGCTCCTATTATTTTGAGGCATCAGCTTACCCAAAGTTTCAGTTTCACACATATACTTTCCTGTTCTTTCTTGCCTTGACCTTGTTGGTCTACTTATACCAATAGTGGGCGGAATGATCTCTCAATGCTCAACAGGGCTAATGATTAGCTCATTGATAGGAGCAGTTATAAAACTACACATCTTACCATATGCTTATACATTTAATACTAATAAATGTAACTCCCAGGTGGTTTGTTGTTCTCAATCTCACTCATGCAAGCCATTGCATGAAGACAAAAAAATTGCTGTCAACTACCATTTTCTGCAAGTATGTCTTAGTGCTCTTAAAAAGAATTAAAGTGTTATACTTGTCAAAACATTAAATTTTCTGGCAATTAATGCATTTACTACAATGAAAATGTTATCCAACTTCTAAAAAAAAATGATTAACCAGGTCGGGTAACATCGGACCTGGGGTGACTGGCCCGGCTCCACGGAAGTTTCTCACCGGCCACCAGGGTAAATCGGGAAGTGCTAATGAAGGCCCATCCAAATGGCCAACATTCTTAGACCCGCTTCTCACTGGAGGAAAAATTCCCTGCAATGCGCCGCAGCTGAGATTCGAACCTTAGATCCCTTGGTTATCCATTGG
>JBBUKS010482414.1:0-16382 GCA_038050645.1 Hedychium gardnerianum
TCCATTTGATGCAACCTAATCATACAACAACCAAACACACCAATTCATGGTCAACACACAAAAATTCCAAACCCTAATACAGTTTTTACCTCAAGCAATAGGGTTGTTGTGTTCTATGGTAGAGGAAATGTGGTCGGAGCTACAGTAGCAATAACTGACCAGAACAAACCAAGATGGCCGGAAATTGAAATTTTTTCTTCTTGGTCAGAAACAGAACAAGCCTCAACCCAACATATGTATTGCCAAAGTTCTAGGACAATTAGAGATATTAGAGTGGCCGGTAATTAGGGGATGAGCCCGCTAATTAAGCTCCAAAATCCAGAAAGATCAGAGCTGTCGGAGTTACAGTGGCAGTAAGGAATAATGGCGACGATGGCTGCAAGGTGGGTAATCTCAAGGCAATTAGAGAGATTAGAAATCAAATGTGTTTGCCAGAGGAGAAATTATGATTCAAATCTGACTTGGGTTTGATTTCGGAGAAAATAGTGGTAGCCAATGACTGAGCTAGGTTGGGAAAGAAGATTTGCGACGAATCCTCTCACTCTCGGCCCGGCCTTGCTTGTGGTAGTGGCCGGCGGCCTATCATTCCAGCTGAAAGAAACTCGCGGACGGCTGATGAATGGAGAGGGAGAGAGAAGCTAAGCTCGGGAAAGATCTAGGCGACGGTGGTTCGTCGGACAACCTTATCGGTGACCGACGGCAGCGATCGACCACAACAAAGTGAGGACGGCCCTGTCGGGTGGCTTCGGGGAGATCGACAGTAGGGATCGTCGCCGTCGAGACTCTGATTCGAGGAAGAAAGGAATAAAAGCTAGGTATATATAATTAAGGTTTAATCTGCGACAAATCCTGGATTCGTCGCAAATTTAACCTAATTTTTTTAAAAAAAGAAAAAAAATATTCAGAAATTCGTTGATGGCCTAGAGAGCTCGGAATCACATGAAACCGGTTCTTATATGCTCATTTAGTTCTCATGATAATGTCCATCACCTCAAATAATATTTTTTTTCATTAATTTTTTATCAATAATTTTTTAACACGCATTCGACCTAACATATTAAATCATCCTCTTTTTAATAAGTATATAGTATTCTTTTAATTAAATTATTAGGTAATTAAATTCAATTATGAAAAAAAAGTAATGGGAAAAAATATTTGAGGTGATGAACATGATCATGTGAACTATACGAGCGCATAGGAACCGGTTTTATGTGATTCCGAGCTCTGTAGGTCATTTAACGAATTTCCAAATATATTTTTTTAAATTAGGTTAAATTTGTGATGAATCCAGATTTCGTCGTAGATTCTGCAACAAATTAATTATTCGTCGCAAATTCTGCGACAAATATTAGATTACGTCACAGATTTTGCGACGAAATTATTTCGTTGTAAATTTCGTTGTAATGAATTAAAATTAAATAAATCATTTTTTTACCTAACCGATCAATGATCAAATTTTCATAAAAAATAAAAAAATCAAACCGACAAAACATCAATTAAATTAGTTAAAAATTAAAATAATCAGACTTTTAGTTTTTAGTTAAATCAGGATTGAGGGGAGAGGAGTCACGAATCACAAAATTAAAGATTTTAAATTCTCAATTCTAATTCGGATATAACCAAATTCAAAATTTTAAAATTAAGATTGAATCGATTTAATTAAAATAATTGATATTTAAAAAAAATATTAAAATTTTGAATTAATCAAACTTTTAACTTCGTTCAATTAATTCGATTTGCTCCTAAACACAGCAAATTCATTCAACCATTTGTTAACATTTTTTTTTTAAAAAAAAAACACGATACACGAGGTGAAGTTTTGCTAATATTCAAGGAAAAAGTTCCTAAACACAAGAATAAAACATTTTACCAAAAACTTAAAAAAAAAAAAAGGAATCATCAAGAATAACACGGATTCTTATGCAAACTGAAAAAGGACCTTAAGATATTATGAACTTAAAATCATAATTATTTAAGGTATGACGTACGCAAAAACAGATAAATGTTATGAGATCTGGGTCATACGAACAAAGTGAAATACACGTCTTATCGAAGTCTAAATATAAGCTTTTATAATTCAAACATAAATAAAGTTTTTTTATTAAAATATTTCATTAATAAAATTATAATTCATAAAATATTAAATAATAATATAAATATAAAATTTACTAATAAATAAATAAATTATGTTAAATATTTAAATCATCAAAATCTTTATAATATTCCTCAATCACATCATCATATGTTTCAAATTTATATAATTGAATCTTCATCGATTTTTTCAAAACCTATTTTTTTCTTTTCTCACAAAGCGCACAAGCATAAGAGACTCATTTGGCTACACCTTGCACATATGCACAGTCAGACAAGCGCCTTTGATAACTATATTCAAAACTAATATGAACTCAATGTTTCAAACCTGCGATACGTCCAAATTTATCAGTTAAACACTACAATTAACGAATACAAACGTCCTGAAGGAGCCAAGAACATGATCAGATCCAAGTCACACTGTATGATTGACTGCATTTTAACCCAAACATTAAACTGGAATCCAATGTTAAAAAATCCAACATAATTCCTGAACAAAGTTTCCGAACACTGAAATTGCTTAAAAATCCAATGCTCAACTTATTTTACGAACTGTACATGCCAGTTACCGAATATCATGAGCAACTTTTGAGTCTTCAGCATGTGTAGTTCGGGCCACTTGGGCGATCAGAGCATTCATTAAAGATGTCAGGAACATACCGAACATCATTCATCAAGTAGAGAGAGAGTAGTAATGGGTGACAACTTTCAAGATCTTTCAACTTCATCTAAATTTTACATGCACCACAAAATACAGCTTAAATGCATACAGAAATAGGCCTAAAGAAAACAAAATAAGATAAAGATGCTTTAGATTCTTTCTGAAATCATGAATGGAAATAGTTACATGATGCTCCCTTCTTGCAGTACCCCATCTCATGAAACCAGCATACGCCTGTGTTTCCTCTTGGGGGAGCTGATGATCCTCCAGACTGCATCCTGTCCCATGATGACCTCAGATTTGGTTGCCTCGAGTCATTGGCCCTTGGGTTGTCACCCTGGCCTGTACGTCTGTCTCCAGCCTGGGGTGGTTGACTACTAAAGCTCTGAGGATTTCCAACTGATGGATTCACCTGGGGTGGTTGAGTAGTAAAGCTCTGAGGATTTCCAACTGGTGGATTCACCTGGGGTGGTTGACTACTAAAGCTCTGAGGATTTCCAACTGGTGGATTCATTGAAGGCTTAATATTTCCTTGTCCTGGCCCCCAAGCCGGATTCATGTTCATGGCTTGTGCAGATGTTTCCATAGTGTGGCATGTGTTTGTCTGTAGAGGAGCTACCCAGCCAGGGCTAGGGTTTGGCTGTCCTGGCATAAACATAGCCCAAACGGGATTCATGGGAAAATTTCCCTGCAATTGAGCTCCCCATCCAGGAGTTTGATTTGTGTTACCCATTGCTGGGGCTACCCAACCTGCATTCATATTTGTGTTTCCCGGTGCCGGTGCAGCCCAACCAGGGTTCACCATAGGATTTACCTGATTTTGTACTCCCGAACCCATGTTAAAATCTGCAAGTGTTTGAGTAGTCTGTCCCCAAGGCATATTCATATTGTTCTGAGCTACCATTCCCCAGCCAACGTTCATGTTTCCCTGAGGCACTGGTGTCCAACTTCCAGTTCCTTGTGTAAAACCTGGATTTGTGCTTGGGTTTTGTGAAGCCACCGGAAAAGTTGAGTTTTGAATATTAGATCCATTAACAAATCCCATCTGTGTTGGTTTTACAGATACGATATTGGCATTTGATACAAACTGGGAAGATGGTGGGTTAGAACCATTAGAACAGAGCAATTGGATATTATCATTGCTAGCTGCAGCAGAATTGGGAGCAGAGCTCCAACCATAAGGTGTCATGTTTGATGATGGCATTTGATTATTAGTGATGCTCATGTGTATTGGAATTTCAAAGTTTGCTGGATTCATACGTTCAGAATTTGGAGCTGCAGAAGCTTGTGTTTGAACAAAAAAATTTCTAGTTGCATCGACTGAGGGTGTACTGACATCAGGTGTTTCAAACTTTTGTGAAGTCACAATTTGAGCACCGGCAACAGGATCATTAGTTGGTCCAATACCATCGGATGATCTACCTTGTGTTGTCAGCAAATGCTTCCCAGGGTGGTTTTGATCATGTGTGAGAAGAATTTGACTCTGGTCAGCCAGTTGAGAGGCTGCTTGATTATATTCAGAAAAACTCGTCTCACTTGCTGCTCCTTCCTGGGTCTGGGGCCTCTTCATTTCAGGTTCCAGAACAGATGCAACAGAAAGAGATTTTCCACCATCTCGAACCACAGCATGATCAGGCACAAACTGTGTGGAGCCCGAGCCAAGTTCTGTTAATGAATTTGTCGTATTTCTTAAAGACACTATCTCCTCCATGCCTCCTGTAGGAGTAACCCAGCCTGAAGCCATGTCAGGGACAGAAACATTAGGTGCCATATGTTTATTTGCAAAACCTTTGGCATTTGACCAACCTTGGCTGCTTGGTTGTGAAGTCAGAGTAGGCACATTGGAAGAATCATTTCTCAGCTGATACGAGTCATTTAGTGAGATTTTTGTAATGGTACTGGATATTTGATTACTTGTAGAGTTCCTATTGAATTGAGAATTTACATAGTACTGACTATTAGGCTGTGACTCAATTGGCTTGTTTTGTCCTTGTCCAATTCTAATATTGGCATCATTTGGTGATGTGCTGGAAGGGGCATCCATGTTTGTAGATGACCACGAAGAAGGCTTCACCTTTTGTGTATTTTCCTTACTTCCTCTCCGAACACTTTCTGAATTTCCTTTCACACTAAATGGAGTAGGTGAAACATCAACTAAGTCCTCAGTGTTCTTAGAAGGAGGTTCCCACTCTGGCAAGTCTTTCTCAAATTTCCCAGTCATTGCATCAGTCAATGTGATAGAGTCCTCTGGCTTATCAGAAGTTCTCCAAATCATCAAATTAGGAGGGAAGTATCCAGTCGTACTCCACTTGCGCAATTGAGACATTGAAAATGGTCCTTGGATTCTTGCGGATGGATCTTTATAATGCCAAATCTTTTCTGATTCACTTGTGTTTGATTTCGTTACATTCCCAACTGGGAAGGATGCCTTTTGATTACCATGTGGATCATCAGATGATTGTTCCATTGAAAGATGTTTCTCATTGTACAGACAGCCATCTGGGGCAGTTGTAAGTACACAATTTTTTGGAGCCTCAGAAACTAGCTGGTGCGTGTCATTAGACTGGTTCAAGGAAAAGTCAGTTGCATCAACACGTCTCCCAGAAAAGGAATCTGCCAAAGGCCTAACTTGAATTTGAGTACTTCTGTTTGACTCCCAAATGTTTGAGTTTTTCCGGAAACTACTCCAGTTTTCGGTTGAACCTCCTTTCCCAGGAGACTTTGCCTCCCTCCCAATCCTAGTGAAAGAAGATTCTCTCAACTTGTCATAGAAATCTGCATGCTCAACAATCAATTTATTATTGTATAATTGTAAATAGAAAAAGAAAAAATTGATATGAGGTTTGAGATAAAAGATATGAAATGTCAAGTTGTACTATACCATGCTTTCCCACATCTGACTCTTCTTCCTCTGCAGACTCAAAGTCTGGGTCCATATGTGGGTCCGTGTGTATATCAGGGGCTTCATTCAACCTGCGGTCTCGCTCTTCAGGTGTGTTCAACAGTTGCAGCTTCTCCACACATTCTCTAAGCGTGGAGGAAAGTTAAGGTGGTAGCAATATACACATTGTTAATATAGATTTACTATGGTGGCAAAAAGCGAAACGCTCGCCCCCCCAGCGCCCCCGCCAATTCGTCCCAGGACCAACACGGAGGAGGTAAATCACGGGTGGCTACTAGCCCGAACAGTGACTAGTGCATGGGGGAGGTAGATTTACTATGATCAGACAATAGGTGGCATCAATATGGAAAAAAGAAGAAAAAATCAAATTAGCAGTGAAGCGTGCCAATGGTCTCGGGATTCGATTGCATTATGCTCAATCCATTCAGCAATTTCTTTCCCGCACCCGGACCAGCCTGACCAGCCCAGATATGTGGATCGATTCAGTGATTCAAAAAATTATGAAAGCTATTACTATTCTGATAAGCAGCAGGGTTTAGAAGATATACTTCCCAATAAGAATAGTTTGCGGCAAAAGGATATTCTTTCCGGTGGCCTTTTTCACTAGCACGATCACGAAGATGACCAAGCCTCGATTTCTCACTTTCCAACCACTGAATAAACATTAAAAATGTTTGTAGCATTCCAGAAAAAAGGGAAGAAAAAAAAAATTGAACATCAAAAAGTTCAGAGGAAGATACTTACATCATTTACTCTTACATGTTGGAGAGACATTGCCTTCTCCAGAACTTCTCCCTAAATGATGAAAACAAAAACCATGACATTTATTCTGTTTGAAATCTAATAAATACAATGATAACCAAACAGAGTTATACCACTGTTAGTCGTCCAATAAACCCACATTTAATGCTCTGTCTTAAGCGTTTGCATTCCTCCTACAAGAACATGATCTTATCAGGCATGACAGACAACATATTGTCCAGTCAAATAGTAACTTATTTGCCTTTTATATAACAACTCAAAAGGCAGAGTAGTAGATAAGACAACTTATAGGGCCATTAAGGATTCCGAAGAGCCACTAAACTTAATATCTTCTAATAAAGGATAAAGACCTTCGGAGAGAAAGCTCATCAAGTTTTGTCTTATGAGAGAATATTCATCATCACATGTTTGCCAGATACATATTGATATAAATTTCAAAATGTGGAAAAACAACTAAGATAGGTATTTCTGTGGCGCAAATCACACTGTTCAATTGTTACTGTGAAGAAAAAGTTGGTAGGATTCCAACCCTAAAATAAATCATGGGCATTTAACAAACCAAACAATGTCACTAGCCCTGTTGCACACATTGAAATACGAGTACTTGACACAAGTATGGTGTTCAATACATCATTTTATATAAGGAAGATTGCAAAAACTAAATAGAAAAGAATCTGGATTATGAGAACAAGTACGAGGACATGACAAAACTTAACACATAATTCCAAATAAATTATATCAGAATCTAAGGAAACATAAGGTTAAGTTATTCTTATTATTAATTTAATTAATAACAATAATATTTTTAAACAAACAATTTAGAAAATAATTTGGGAATTATGGTTTTGTTTAATTTGGGTTTTATTTGACTTAAATTGGGCCCAAATTAAATCTATTTTGTGGTGAATTGTACTCAAGATTGCTTAAACCAGGAATAGGATATACTCGAGATCTACAAATATGGTAGTGTGGGTGCCACTGCTTTTGTCTCTCGACAGCAACTGTATGTGCACTAAGTAACCAGTGATAGCTAGTCTGCTAGTGGTGTGTCTCCTGATGATAGTATTAACAGAGAGAAAAAGTTTAAACTTCCGAACCAAGGTCAATCACAGCGATTCAGAAACCAGTACCTCACCATAGCAAGATTTAAATAATCAAAAACTATTGACTGATGGGGGAATGCCAAAGTTCAAATAATAGAGACCAATAACACCAATTGTAAGTCATCAGGTCAAAAACTGGTTAGACAAGAGGGTATAGAATGGATAAACAAGTTAGGTAAGATATCAGCATAACAAATGGCAGAACATTATGTGTCCATAGAACCGATAAAAATGTTAGAGCAAGATATCAGGATAATGAAGATAGGATATTACATGTCTACAAAATTAAGATCCAAGCAAGCAAGTCTATTTATTCCTCTGGTCTTAAAGATGGGCATTGAAATTTCTTGAGATGTGATGATCATTTGAGAATGAGCTTCATAGTTGTCAAAATCAGCTGACACCAATAAAAAGGGTTATAATTGATCATCATCTGTTATCTCATATTATCATGTATGAAACTATTTGGTTATTCTATTCTTTTAATTTTTCATAATGCCGATTTCACCAATCGTTCTGTTTCAATATGGGCAATAGTTAGATTTTTTGACGATGTAACCCTGATGCTGAGGCTGATTTTGGCAATCATGAAAAAAGCAAAGAAAAAAAAAATCACATAATACAAGGTGAGCCCTTGGTGCAAAAAAACTATATTTTATTTGCAAGTTATTGTGAAACAAAGTGTCATAAGATTCCATTTTATTCCTTGTCATAATGATAGGAAGTCAAGTAATCAGCTAACTTTGTTCCCAACTATGTTGGGACCCGACTACATGGATTTTATCCTTCCATTGAATTTTATGCAATAACACATCTTTAATAAATATACAGATAAATCACTTTTAATTAAACTCAATAGATTTTTTGGTCTCCAGTTATTCTTACACCTTCAAATTGCATCAATACAACTTGTCGAAAGATAGGCAATAAAGAATCAGAAAATGATTTTTTGGGCCAGCTTACATATTGGCAATGAGTCAAAGTTGAACTTAGCACTTTCTTCTGTATAAAGGTTCATAACATGAGAAAACCATAGACACAACATCAATACTCGCACAAGTTTTACATAGGTATTGAATAATGAGAAACTGAAAAACCACCCCTTCATGCAAAAAATAATTGACGGAACATCAGCAAGAAGAACTATGTAAAGAGAAAAGTTTACCTCGGTAAACTCCTGATTTGAGATGATATCAATTGTAATAATCTCCTTCTTGTTTAAATTTAGTATCTCAAGCTCTACATCAGTTGTCCTCTTTCCGCTTTTGTATTGTTCTGTAGCTTTGGCTGAACCTGAACAGAAAATACAGGCAGCACAAATTAATGAACTGATGTAAGAATATATATCTATCAATACTAAGTAGCAAGTAAAGCCTACCGATAACTTGGACCAACCGGTACATGTCTTGCCGTTGTCCCAGCCCAGAAATCCTTATTCTTACAAAGGATCCAATTGCTTTCTCCTCAAATTCATCATCGTCAATCAAGCCCTCCATTAAATTACGACGCAGATACATTAAGCTAATGTTGTGAACATTTATTGCTGCATAATCATCAAGATTGTTTAGAAGTTCCTTATCCTCCACCTTTTTCTGAGCCTTGCGTCTCTTATCAAGAGTTAACTTTGTGGATGGATCATTATTTGCTTTAGCATTTGTTGGGTCAGAGTCAGGATCTACTACACCTCCTTGCTTGTCTTCACTATCTAGTGTCGTTACCTCTTTTATGAGAAAATGTGACTCGAGGAGTTTTAGCATTTCAAAATGCCCCACACGTTCCTTCCCAAAAAGATTTCCAAGCCTTGAATCACACACAATCTGACTTTTCCGACGGCGATCGCGAAGATTATGTTTTTTTATGTAGTCAAGCAAAAGAGCCTGAACATCAAACTGGGATAAAGCAGATGTGTCACCATTTCTCATATGTGCTACAAACTCCAAAAGTTCTTCCGTAGCCCACTCAGAGTTCCTGGAGACAGATGTACCAACATAATCTCCTTTTACTGACCCTTTGTCATCGATAAATTTCTTAGATTTTTTTCTAATTTTCCTCCTAGAAGTTCTTTCTTTATGGTCTGAAGAGCTGTCTGAAGATGCCACCTGCTGTTCTTTAGGATTACGCAAATTACCAGAACCATTAGTTAGTGTGGCAACATCAGATCTCTTGATTGGATTTCTAGCACTCATCAACTCATCTAATGTCAATGACAACTTCGCTTTCAGAGCTAAATAGTAGTCCTTGAACAAATATTCAAAACTACTTCTATCATCAAAATCAACTGTGATCTGCTTAGACCAAAAAGATATAGCACAAAATTATAAAAAGGCGATGAAGGGGATATATGTAACTATAGTAAACACAAACAAAATGATTCAGACACACACAATACAACAATTTGAAAATCATTATGCTATACTACCAAAAGAATAACGAGCAATATCATCAGAGGAAACAGTATAACAAAAAGGAATGTAATACAATTGTGTACCTAACATAAGTGCTTGACTGCCATGCATCAAATAACATCATAGCATCGTAGTCAAGGTTTAAATACTGTTATAGTTCCTTGTTACTGAGTTTACAAAAAATGAAAGATTTCTGAAAAAAAAAAAAACCCGAAGAAGACACATTGTGCAAGGCTACTCGTCATCAAGTTACATTTTATCCCACTAAATCATTTTTTTATTACATTAAGTAATATTGACTTGTTTTTATGGTCTCTCTAACTTTGCACCTTCGACACTAATAGATTTAAATTCACACTATAAAACCTACCAAACATCTTTAAACATATCCATACCATCTAACATATTTTCTCTCATTTGATTGTCCATTAAAACTATACCTACTGTTGTCAAATACTGACATTTTTTAATTTATCCTTTTTAGTAACTTCATGCATCCATCTTACTATTCTCATCTCAACTAACATTAACTTTTTGTATCTGTTGGTTCCTAACAGCTCATCACTCCAATCTGCGATGGATCATATATCACTTCTATAAAAGTTTCCTTTTAGCCTATGAGGAACATAATCATAACATAAGACTCCAAAAGCTTCTCAAAATTTTCACAACTCATTCTTTTATCCTATTAATAATATCCTCATCAATATCTCCTCTTATTTGAATAATAGATCCAAAATATCAAAAATTCTTATTTTCACAAATTTCATGTTCTTATCTATCCCATCAATTCTTTCTTGTTATCCAAAAAGTGCACATATTTAATCATTGTTTTACTTATCTTAAAGCATTTAGTTAATAATCTTTCCATAATGAAGCATCTTATTTAATAATTACACTCTTATCAATTACCACAATATCATATGCAAATACCATACACCAAGAAAACTAACAAGATATTTTCTAGTTAATTCTGTTTATTACTCATTAGTAAATATTTGGCTAAGAAAAACCAACAAGATTACATGATTTAGCTAACAAAACATAAATGCATATTTTCTGCCTTATTTGAGTAAGAAAAGAGGAATCACATTTAGAAAATCAGTCAGTACTACTCCCTTAGAACTATTCTCACACTATAACATTTCACAAGACCCACATTTTAATAACTATTTTGGATTTTGGAAGTAAACAAAATCATTTGGGTTGTTATTTCGATCTTAGCATTCCATTGGGCTATATATAAAGCTACAAAATTTGCAATTCTTCAATCAATTAGACCTCTTTTAACTCAAAGGTTACAATTACTTTATTCCTCAAAAGTTACAACTCCAATTGATTCAATTTATCTCACTCTTTTTCAAAAAATCCTTCTATGCCATCGCACAAGTGGTATACTTGAGGATTGCATTGCATATCCAATATGATCCAAATATGAGGCAATGCTCAATATGTGGAATAGATGGATCAGCATGAGCTACATATGCATTAAGTCCACACAAATCTAAAACAAATTGATTGAATCAAATCCAATCAAATAAAAGATGGTATCAATAGACCAACCTCAAGACCTAATGTAGCAGAAAGAGTAAAAAAATGTGATAAACAGGAATTTGATAATGACACCTACTTAGATAAAGCACTTGTTAATCTTTTCTATAAAAATCTATAATTTTTAAGTCTTAAACACTTAATAGTCATAAGCATTTTAATTTGCATATGCATATATTTGTTCTACTAGGTGTGAATTTCTTAGGTTGATTAATTAGATATGCTATGTGACAGATGTAGAATTTTCTTTTATATAGATTGCTTAGGTTGATTAATTCATGCATTTGAACATTTATTAGGATATGCAACCTCACCCAACGCATATGCTTGTATATACATATGTTGCTGCATATTGCTTTCATCTTCAACTGACTTACCTATATCAAGCTAGTTCATCATTTCATCACAACATCATATCTTTAAGAATGAAGTAGACAAGAAAAAGATGATCAATCTAGGTTAAGTTTTATTTATTCAAAGTGCACAGATTTCTTAACTGGGAAACATGTGATACCAAAGAAAAATTAGTTATTTGATGAATTAAAACAAGTTGTTCAGTATACACATTAACGTTTCAGATCCTATTTACATTTTGTTAATCGTCATTTAAGCGTAAATTACCTTTTTCTATGGATTTATTACTCTGACTACACTTTAACTGCTATGTGAACATATTTATAAGTGAAAATAATGTTAAATTATATTTTTTTTAATAAAAGGCATATTCATCTATTTATGCGCTTGCATGATACATATGCACTATACAGTCACCAAATAGAGAGTAGACAACACTTGCTTTTTTTACTTTGTCAAGGAGCATATGACAATCACACGAGAATATGAGCCCTTCTCCATTTTAACTATGCAACCTTTGTCCAACAAATGTAGGCAAAAAATAAAATAACTAGCAAGTCCAAGTTTGCAACCGAGTAGATTATTTCCTAACGCTGTGTTTACTTGATGGGGATAGAGAATGTTTGAGAAAGGAAGAGAGATAGATGAAAGGAAAATGCAAACAGGAAATTTCAAGGATTTTTTCAACTTAATGTTATTATGAAGATAGCATAACAAACTAGTTGAGTTAAAAAAAAAAAACTTCAAATACCATGTTACATGAACAAGTTGAGACTTGATTATCGAGTTCCTGTACAGATTGCTGTCAAAAAGTAATTGGGAGGAATTAGAAGGATAAGAAAACACAACAAACCATTTGTTCGTTCCCATATTCCTTTGTCTCTATGAGCATCACAGTGATCATGCAAGCTTCACAGAACCCTTTATTTTCTCTAAGGCAAATAAATCCAGATTCTTTAATACACCCTTTACATAAAGAGTATGTGCAGGAAAAGCACATGTAGTGAGCAGTTCTCTCACAGCTGCTACATATATGCCAACCTAGAATTCCAATTCAACTGAATAAATTAGAAAAGTGACACTGCATAGGAAACTGAAAATCATTCTTAAGCAAGAAAAGAAATATTCAAATATTAAAAAATAGATCTTGTTTATAAACTATAGGTTCTTAAGAAATGACATTGTTTTTTCTCCTAGGATCTGCTCAGCAAATTTCTGTGTGCAATCACTTGCTCATTGCAGACAAAATTGAAATTCAAAATTTCTCCAAAGGCTTACTATCCTCAGCAGACAATTTTAGAACACTGCAATACCCATTCCTAATTCCTTTCAATTCACAAATTAATAGATATACCATTCTGTAACAGTCATACAAAACACATTTTATTACCAACCATTAAATCAGTCGAGCCATGAACATCATCAAGTAACATACTTGGAAAACATCAGCGTATGACTCTCATAGCATCTGAACTTATCTTTGTCAGCGTATAATTACACAGAGATGGGAAGAAGCGAATCATGAAAACATCAATAGTTTTAAGATTTGGGAGAAGAGTTTTTAGAACCAAGTGAAGTCATAGCATGCGCCTTAGACTAAAAAATGAAAGATTCTGATATCAATCATTCATATGTTGAAGGATACAACACAAGTAAAAATTAATCATCCGATAGATATCCTTGGATGATGTGAAGGTTACTAAAAAAATATAAATAACAAATTTAATTATTTAGAAATACAAACGATAAATCTGAGAAAAATAAATTGAGGTGGTAGGGACATGCTCAAAGATGATTAGATTCTAAAGTGAGATGAGTTGAACAAATTAGAATTGAAAGCGTAAGAGATAAAGGAAGACCTTTTTATAAAGCTTTGTTTAGCATACTTAAAAGTGATTTAAAAGACCACGATATTACTTGTGATATAGCCTCACATAAAACTCAATAGCGAGAACAATATTATGATCCATTCAATCAACCCCTAATGGTTACAGTTCATAGTTTTGGGTGTTGTGGTTCATCATGTATGCATGTGGTTGATATTGGATATTTGACTTGCTATTAATAGTAATTTATGAAGTCCAACTACTTGTGATTAGTTAGATGGACCTTTTCCACCATAGTACACTTAACACACATGAGCATACTTTCACGTTATCTAGCAAGCTTTTAGTATATCTTTCACACGTTAAAACTAAGAAATATAGATTTTCTGTAGAGCATTTATAGTATGTGCAACAGATTTACATATATCTATGGTTTTATCCATGTCATGCTATTCCCTATATTGGTCTCTGTCTTTCATGTAATTTCCAAGTGTCAAGTGATTGTTCATCCTCAGCATACCCGGATTACTGGATTACTATTAGTAATCTAATTTTTCAAACTGCATTACCAATAAATCTCTTTTCTCCCTTCATGATTGTTTATTCCATAAGTCATCAATTAACAAAACCAATCAATGAAAGAACTGTCAAGTTGAATGGCCCCTGAGGCTTGACCATGCCAAAATAAATTAATTAAGAAGCTGAACATATATGTTAGTCAACATCATGGATGTAATTCATCAAGCTGCCAAACCTGAAATAAGAAAAGTTTTCAATGTGAAAAATTAATTAACAAGCACAACATTAAGTTAGTCAATATCTCAATGAAAATTTTCTTTGTCCAAATCAAATTTACACATTCGTCACTTAATTGAACAGGTATAACCGATCAACATGGTGGATAACTCTTGAAGATCTAAGAAGGGGTCAATCCATGCATCCTCGGGTAGGGATAGCTTCTGACTTTATGGGAACATTTGGTTGACCTACAACATCAAATATTTTTCCTAATAAGCTCTTCTAAAATAGACAATGGATCAAGGAATAATAAGTGGATCCAGAGTTTGACAACCAAGCTGCTCTGTACTATTGGGCACACACTAAAATATTCTTTTTTAGTTAAGGTATATTTATCATACCAATAGTAGCTAACATAAAATATGCACCAAAAACACACTCTTTAAGGTTCAATATAAACTAGTGTAATATATATGAAATTACGATGCAGTCATTAAAATATATGACACATTCAAATTCCATGACCAATAAAAATATCCTAGACACAAAAAAGAAAAGAAACATATGTGAAAAATTACATGGCGCAAAGAAACATACCGCATGTCCAACGTCCCTTTGAGCGGAAGAAAGCCTCATCTCTATTGACACATGAAGGATGGTACACCTTTGAACAACCCCTAGAAATCCCCAAAAAATATAAAACAAAACAAAAAGGAAATAAAAAATGGAAGATGAGCTATACTGACCTACGATCACAAACCACAAGATCACCTCCATCAAAGCAAATAAAGCACACCTCTTCAGCTTCTTTCTGCCTTGATGTTCTAACAACTTGAGTCTTTGATGGTCGACCCCTCTTCCTCCGTCCACCTCTTTGCAAGATAGTAGCTGTGTCATCTGCATCCATCTGCATTGCTTCGTCATCCACAACATCAGCACTGTCATGTGAAATGGTGGTCACATCAGGCTCAAGTACAGAAATGTCCTGAAGTCCATGGTCAGAATCAAAAGGAAACTCAGAAGATGGGTCTTTGGACATTGAAATATCAGCCACCACAACATCCACCGTCTGTTCACATATGGAAAGTGTCCCATTATCCAGTTTATCAATATCTGTGAATGCCATATCCACTTTCATAGCATCATTATCACCTGGCATAGCAACAGAAACAGGCTCACAGGACCCTACTTTCTCAGGTGCACTCTCAGAGATGGATGACACGTGCATCAAAGCACCAGATTCTTCACAGGCGACTTGCTTGCCTTCGACAATTGGTGCAGTATCAACATCCATCTTCAACACTGCTAAGTGTACAGCATTATCACAAACTGCAGTGGTGGGAGCATTGGCAATCTCAAAGGCATCACAGTTCAAAAGATCACCATCAAAACCAGAAGAAGGCATGGTATAAGAGCTCTGAGGCACCAAAACCTCCTCCTTAATACTGTCCTCCTCCTTAATACTGTCCTCCTTCCCTTGCTTCCATTCAGATACTGGGAAACTATCCACTTCCGTTTTTAAAACTGCTTCTTCCACAACATCAACATTGCCTATGGCACTAATACCGTTGTCACTTTCAAAAGATGAAAATTTCACACCATCAGAGCTGAAGCAAAAAACAGCAGATGCTCCTTGAGAATGCATTGCTTCTCCCTGGAAACCGTCCTTGCAATGTTGCAAAATTGTAGCGGCATCGACCTCCATCTTTGACACTTCCATATCTGAAGAAACAGCAGAAGCAGTGGCATGGCTGGAAATGATTGTGTCAGCCTCAGAGACGGAGATGTTTGGATTACCGCCACCAAAATCACGATTGGAAACATCAGGTGGGCCCTGAGGCATCAAAGTTCCTACTTGCTCATCATTCTTCACTTGATGGCATTGCAGAATATGGTCGCTCTCTGCCTTCCCCTCCTCTTGGAGTGTATCAGCATCAACCACAGCAGTTTTGGAAGAATCAAGCTCATAGGCGATAGCTTTCTCAGCTC
>JBBUKS010482441.1:0-37037 GCA_038050645.1 Hedychium gardnerianum
TCAAATCCTGGCTAGTAGCCAGGTTCCTGCCCTCCTTATGCACTAGTCACTGTTCGGGCTGGCTAGACTAGCCCACGTGATTTACCTCCTCCGTGTTGCTCCTGGGATGAACTGATGGGGGCACTGAGGGCGAGCGTTTCGCCTTTTTTACCACAATGAATGCCAATTTCCACAGAGAGCACGACGACTGATTCTTGCAATAATGACATAGGGAAATAGACTCTTCATTCTTCAATATAAATAGTCATTGCCATAGCCGGCCCTGAGTCAGGGCTACAGGACTCCGGTCCGAGTTCAAAAATATAAAGATTTATTTTAATATAAATATATAAATATATAAAATAGATTTTTTTTAAAATTAACTTTTTTTCTTCTTCGTCAAATCCCTTGTGATTCTTCTCGTCGAAGCTCTCTCTCGTCACACCTTCTCTCCCTCGCCGTGATGACTACGAGCCCTCTCTCAAATGCGCTCTCCTTCGGGGAAATAAACCCTCTCTGGCTCGCTCTTTCCGTCCTCCCGCGAATCTAGATTTTTCGATCCTTTCTCGTCGCTCCCTCGCTCGACGCGACGAAATTTCCTACAACGAAACTCCTCGTGACATCGACCCTCGAGGGCCTCATCGTGCCCTCCCTCGTGGCTCTCCCTCTCCCCGTCCAATAGTTTAAAATTTGAACGTCGACAGCATTCGTAATCTCAAATTTTAATCGTTATCAAAATTAATTGAATTTAAAAATAATAATAATAATAATAATGTAAACCGTTGCATGGCCCCTCCACATGTTATTTGCCCCCGATGATTCATGTTTATTTTTTTTTTATTTTAAAAAGTAAAAGAAATTATGTTTGTCAGATGATTTCTTAATACCTCTATCGCCTCACCGTCAAAGAGATATTTGAACTTTGAAAATATTTGGAGAAATATCCTCCTTAGATATTTTTCATTTGAGATGCTCTTATAATATTTATCGATTGTCAAAATACCTCTAGCCCAATTTAAATTATAACTTTTCATTATCTCTAGGGAGTAAGAAAACTAATCCCAATCCCTTGGGCTTGGTGTGATGTAAGCGGATGAATGAGTTTCTCAAACAATAAGAGTTCTGTTTCTATGCAATGCAAAAAAACATATGCGACTCTCGAATTACTCGTGATGTTGGCCGTTCCCGTTGTCTATTTACGCTTCCTGAATTTACTCAATTGATGAAAAACTTTCATAAGATTGGATCGAGTACCTCCAGATAAATAAAAGATAGAAATACTTAGACATCCGAGCTTTTATTTTGTAGAGAGTAAGAAAACTTGTAAACAAGCTTGTGCCCCATAAACTTAAGATTTCAAATATTTTTAGAATCATTTATTTTATGTTATGTCTTGGTAAAGTTAATGCAAGAAATCTAAAACATGCTTATAGCATAGTCTATCAAAAGCCGATTTACAAATTAGTTTGCGGTCATTCTATTCTACTATAACATTAAGTTCAAGTGCATAAGTTGATTTAAATTAGTTTATGATGTTATAAATCCATTGTATTAAGATTTAAAATTCTACAACGTCACTTAAAATTTAGTTGCAAAGTGATTTACATATTAGCTTGTGCCAAAATTTGGCATGTGCTAGAATAAAATGACTAAATTGATTTACAAATTAATTTGTAGTTAAATTTTAAAAAAACATAAAGTTTTTTAGATTTTTTTACTTTAAAATAAATCATAATATGAGTTTATAAATTTAAAAATATTAGCAATTTTGAATTTTATATATGTGTCACTTTAAAAATATGAAAATAAAATAAAATTTATAAAATGTAAGCTGATTTATAAATCATCTTTCACTTTAGAGATAACAACAAGATAGGAAATGATGGTTCAAAATTCTACTATCATTTTTAAAAACATAACAAACTACAAGTGAAAAAAAAATCTCCTTTTATAATTAATTTATTTTTTAAAAAATTATGCTAATTTTATCTTTATCTTTAATTAAATATTCCCGACTTCAATTTACATCTCTACCAACCAGCATTTTTTTATCAAAAAATAAATAAATAAATCCTTAGGATTAATATTTATTTTTTTCGTCAAGAAAAAAAAAATTGTCTAACATATCTAATGTTTTTAAACTTGTAATGAGGACACGTAGCGATATTCCAATGGAATTGAGTGGTTGCTTTCGGACAGATAAGCCGTTTGGTGGCCACTATTAATATTCTCCACATTTTGTACTTTTAACTAAATTCTGCTTTGACTTGAACACCTCGTGCCACTAATAAAAAAAGAACTAAATTCTGCCTTGTTTTTTTTTCTTTTTTGGAAAGAAAAATTTAGACTAATGAATTTGTACAAGCAAGAGACGCAATTTTTCTTTAGAATTAAACCCTAAAAAGGGCAGAAATAATAGCATTTTGCTTAAGAGGTATGTAAGCATTTTTTAAAGTTTTCAAGCCATCAAAAGAATTTTAGCTAAAGGAAATATATATATATATATATATATATACCTGATACATATTGGGAGCTCCATGTGGCAGTCCAGGTGTTTTTGCATTGAAATGATAACTTATTAAATCCTGCATCCACAGCTATCAATTTTATTTCCATCATAATCCAACAATCAATGCCTAGCTTATGATGATTGACTATACAAAACATATAGAAATGAGCATGTATTTACACGCTGCTTAAGGAGATAATAATTACAGGGAGATAAAAGTTACTATGAGAACAATGGGATTTTAACTCGATCACCTGGCAGTCGATTCTCCTAGGAAAGCAACCGCAAGCTTACTACCAACAAACAGCTCTCTACAAGCATTTTGCTTTGGGGGGGAAAATGATAAATGGCATCTGAAACCTTAAGTGTTTACTAAGATGAGCAAATTTCTGTGTCACGCCCCAGGGACAAGTCATGGTCTGAAGATCTTCATGGTTTTGGAGACGTGGGTACGGCAAAATGGGCACCGAGAAACCGCAGCAGAGCATCTTTGACATAGAACATGCCCACAGGGGACAATAGTGATGTTCACCTCCGCGCTCAAACACACCCGGCATGACCATGCTGCTTTGGCTGTATCAGCTTCTCTCACTGCCGTATCCACCTTTTCCTGAAAGGTTGTGTGAATTAGATGACACGTATAATTGTATCTACTGTAAGAATATAATATTTCTCGTCAAACCAAAACAAACAAAAAAGACCAACCGAGAATCCACTTTCCTTGTATTTGGAGATTTTCATTAGCCTAACCTCCATCCATGTCTGCTGTTAATGACCACCCTTAACATAAATGATTTTTTAAATGCTGATTGGATTGTCACTCCATTAGCAAGGATAAATTACGGAATTCCCTTCTAACTTCAAATAAGGTTTTGTCAAAGTTGCTTGGGGTGAAGCTAACTATTCACATTTTCAATCAGTTAAATTATCATATGAAGATTTATATAAGGTAAGGAATGATTTAAGAGAACAATTTTGCTAAATCAATTATAGTAAAACAGAAACCAGGTCATGGCTTCGTGTATGAGGACGGTGAGAAGAGAAATTGATTAATTGGGTTAGGACATGTCAGCCTAAGGGTCTGAATGCAGGAGCACTAAAACTTTGGAGATGGATAGCAACAATTTATCCATGGTACAGGGTTCTTGACAGTAGTCTTTCATGTTTTCAAGTGTCTATCAATAATGTCAAAATGTACCATGGCCACCCGCCGATACTGATAATGTTGACAAATGTCACTTTCGCCTATGCTGACATAGTTGTTATGGTACCAACTTACCAATCAAAACATGATGATTCTCTTCTAGTCACTTATCCTTCAATTCCACTTGTCGATCACGGGGTAGAAGATACAACATTGTAAAAAGATAGGGGATGGAAGAGAAAAAACACCAACTGGAGCACCAACAAAGAGAAGCAACGCTGGGTCGTTTAAACCGAGATGTATCTCATATAATGTACCTATCTTTGTTCCAATTTTAGTTATGTTAATCTAAGTTCATCCTTCAATTGTTATCAAGATATATTTATGGATATGTTGAGAAACTAATACCAATACGACATGCCCTAGGAGCATTATTTAATCTAGGTTTTGGAAAACGACAGAGCTAATCTCACTAGGACACTACAAGAACCAATGCTATCATTGGATGCATGACACTAGTTTTAGTATCAGGATATAATACTTGTGTAATGTATTCTTCAAAATTCTAATTCAAATCACTTTCAATGTGCTATAAGAATATTATTTTGGAGGTAAACAAAATGGAAGAAAATTATACAAACAAATCTCATAAGTTGATCTTGGCTAGGGGTGTAAACGAGTCAAGCTGCTCGCGAGTTATTCGAGTCTCATTCGAGTTCGTTCGATTAAGTTAACAAGCTGAGCTCGAGCCTGATTTCGAGCTCGAAAACATTATCAAGCCGAGCTCGAGCTTAACAATATTTGGTTCGTGATCTCGCGAACGTGTTCGTTAAGAGGCTCGCGAACGTGTTCGTTAAGAGGCTCGCGAATGTGTTCATTAAGAGACTCAGTGAACATGTTCGTTAAGAGGCTCGTTTATCTTATTACTATATATATATATATATATATATATAATATCTTATAACTAAATATCTTAAACGAGCTCGAACTAAGCTTAAACGAGCTTTTTTTGAGCCGAGCTCGAGCCGTTCGCGAGCTATTTAATTTCATTACGAACTGAGCTCGAGCTTAAAAATTAAAACCCGAACTCGAGCCGAGCTTAGGGAAAACGAACCGAGCCCGAGCTCGAGCCTCTTATTATTCGGTTTGGCTCGGTTCGATTACACCCTTAATCTTGGCTACTTTCAAGTGTACCGAAGTGTTGCAGTGTTTAAGTGTTGAGTGTGTTAGCTTGATACAATATTTACACTAAACTGTTTAAGCAGGATACTGAAATTCTTGCATTGCACAGAATGATCCTTTAAAGCTGTCATTTTTAAGATCATAATGCACTACCACGTAAAATTAGAATACACATTTGTATAAAGAAAATGCAAGTAGCATAGTCTGTGACAAACCTGCTCAACCAAAAGGGCAACTTGAGATTCCTTTAGCTGTTCTTGCAAAGTTAAAGTTGTTTGGAGAAGTGTTTGCTTCTCGGCATCCATATTTATTCCAGCAGCTGAAAGCATGTCATGAACTGCTTGCACCAATTCTTTAGCAGATACTTTGCCGTACTGGAGCTCTTTTGGATTCTGGCATAAATAAAGAAGTTTAGCATTCTTCGCTAGGTTAAGATAAAATAATGCATGATAATCAACATAATATCTGCTAACCTGGATTTTTCTTTTCTCATTCCCAGAATCCTTGGATGTACGCCCATGCAGCATTCTATTTTTGCTTGTATCCTCTCCACCACCCCTACTCGATGATGGCATGGAAGAAGCGCTGGACATAGAAACACTTCTAAAAGAGAAGACATTTGAAGAAAGTAGCAATTGGGTCTCTCCAGGGGCAGTATCAACAGGAAATCTGTATAGTGCCTGACCAGCTGATGGCTTTACATCTTCTGGAACCCTACCATACCTAAGCTTTTCCCCTTCTTTTCCACTCTTCCAAGCAACTATTTCTCCCGAGTAAAATGGTCGAAGTGGAAGGAACTGTACCTGAAGAGCATCCTGAGATAATAATTCTTTTCCCACTAAAGTATTGTTCTTACTTTCCTTTCTAGCAATTCCGTGCTCAGAACCTAATTTTAGTGCTCTCAGAACTGCTTTCTCTGAATCATTAGCGCAGGCAAAAAGTGGCCCAAATGGCAAAGTTACTGGTGCCCCAAAAATCTGGCTTATGACTATTGCAATCACATCATAAACTGTCATAAAGCATGGAGGTTCTGCAATCAAAATATGATCCTTTGATTTGTCAATGAAGCTGAGAGTTCGATGCTTCATACTGTTTTCCCATTCGGCAATTGAGGACTGCTTGGTTAGTCGTGTAATATCCAGGCATTTTGGAAGTAAAAGAAATCGGGTGTGAATTTGTTCAGCAAATTGCAAATTTTCAGCAATAAGTTCCATTAGATGCTTTATTTGGAGAAAGCCTAAGCTTTCAAGTGTGGGATAGTGATGGGCTATGTTGCTCATAAAAATAGACGCTACCTCTTGCAATGATTTGCTCAAGAGCTTCTCCTTGACCGTCGTAAGTGTCACACCCCCAATCTGGCTAACAATCTGTAGTTCTGGTTCATCCAATTCCTACATAAAGAACACATCAAATGTTCCAATTCAAACTTGTAATTTATTAGCAAGTATAAAAACTGGCACAAAAGAAATTCTCTCACCTCAATGACAACGTCAGATAGTTTATTGATACCCAAGGCCATAACGACACTCTCTGATAGCTCTGGATGAGCAAATCTTAACCTGGAAGTATCTATATTACTGAGGAATTGAGATCCATAGAAATCAACATACACGCAGGATCTTGCCAAGACCAGCCTGCAGCCATCATCTGGGATGATTGCATCGGATAGCCAATCGAGTTCATTCGACATTGAATTAGAAACCTCAAGGCACATAAAATTGAGAACTGTGATTACTGCACGGAGTTCATTGGGATTAAGGCGTTGATATCCACAGGATTGTTGAATGTTTAGAAGAAGCTCTCTAGCAAATGAAAGAGTAAGAGCCTCCTGCATCCCCATTTCTTTGAGGATCCTCACATATGGTAGATATAAACTGGGAAGTTCAAATGCAAATGGTGAAAGGTTAGTTGCCAGACGTACAAAAAGTGACTTTGCAGTAACCAAGCGAGTTCCATTTGCCACCGGCACAAATGCCACCTTCTGCAATTGCATAATATCTGCCACAAGAATATAGGGACAAAATAACTACAATTGCATCACAATTTATTAAATTTCCATAATTGATAGCTTCTAGTTGTGTGTAAAAGAAGTAAAAAAACAACCTTGTTTCCATATTTGAACGATCTAATTTAGCATCGAACTAAAACACAGGTTTCTGAACTTTCAAAATCCACAAATGATAACCTTATACCTTGTCTCAACCAACTTTCACATATTGAATCAAGGATAAACGACAAAATATTGTTTCACTAAGGTTCTAAATATCTTCATCCTGGTATTCTTCCAATATTTTTTAAGAAACCATTTACATAGGGAAAAATGGAAATAGAATGTCAACTCCAAGCAAAAAAAATCATGTTGACAAATAATCAGCATGGACCCTTTTCTTGAGACATGAGAGAGCATGCTCATCATTCTAAGTGCTTTTATGTCTGCAACATGATCTTATCAAAAGTTGATATACAAAGATTATCATACTTGAGAATAATATATTTAATAATAGTGTGTTTCCACTCTTTTGATTTCTTTCCCTTTTGATCGGTAAAGCATGTATATCATGAAATTTACAAGACCAAAGGAATATTTTTTGAATATAGACATTTTCACTTACAAAAAAGTTTGCAGCAAACTAGTTTAAGTATGAACCACATCTTCCCAATTGTAAATGAAGATTACTTCTTAGACCACAGGTACACCTCAAGACTTCTGAGCTCAATGTTCTGAATTATTCATTCCCATGTAATCACTGAAATGTTTCTTTAGTATATATAGATGGATCTGTTGTGAATTACTCTATTTCATTGTTACATGTGGATTATACTGCTTTCAGATAATCCAATTTAAGATTTTCCGGAAGAGATCGCTAAATTTAGAAGATATGCAGGAAAGATGTTTAAACATCTCTTGCACTTTTCAACACCATCCACATAACAATAACAGAAACGCTATAAATTTAAATCCTACTCATAAGCTAGTAGATCTTTTTTTAAAGCTCATACATAGGTGTTAGGCAACAAAGAAATTTATTTCAAAGCTACACGCAAATATATACGATATTTATATGTTCAAACCTGAAGAAGAGAGTGTGCCCCATATCTTATCCATGTACTTCAAGATATCTGAAAAGGCATCTTCTACTGTCATAATGTTTGTTGATGTCGGCCAGTGAGCAAGGGTATCTTCCCCATTATCTTTTCCAACAACCTGAAACCAAATTTCTCACAATTTAAAATTTGTAAATATTTAAACATAAATACGAAAAATTCCATATTTTAAATGTGTTCGTCCACCTGCAAATGTTTCAAAACTGTAGAAAAAACTGGAGGGCTCCTCAAGTGAAATGCTCCCCAGGAATATTCAGGCGGAATAACATTTTGCATGCTAAGAATAGGTGCAATCGTCCAACACAACGGCCAATCTTTTGACAAGATAGCTTCACTATATGCAGTAAGTACTCTCTTTCCACCCTTCTTACCACTGATACTTGGGAAACCTTTCTCAGCAGGTACAAATGAAATCTTACCAAGATTTTCACAGAAGTTGTTGTCATAGAGGGATGCAAAATTTTCAAATATTGTTTTAACCAACGAAATAGCTAACGTCCATATTTCAAAGGGAACTTCATTTGTATTACCTATGAAATCAGCCTCAAAATCATCTTGATCTTCCTTGTGAGAAATGTTTTCATTTCCTAGTTTCTCTATTTTTTTTGCACATTCCAGTATGGTATCAACTTGAGAAGATGTTCTAAGCCCTGTTTTCTTTAAAATAGGTAGCCAACCATCAGTAATGAACCGTTCCCCAAGAAATTGGTGGTGTTCCCCAGAGAAGATTGATGCTAGCAAGCAATCATTAGGATCAAACAAGTCTCTTGGCTTGAATAACTTTAAAGAACTTTCATCAGCATTCCGTACAAAGTTAGTCTCTTTCAAAGAGTTGATTACAGTCGCATCCAATTGTAGTTCTTGCCAGTTAGTGTAAAGGTACAACAATATACCTTCCTGTTCTTCTGATGTTTTCTGCTCAAATTCTCGCAAAGCAAATCTCACTAAGACATCTTGATTTCTTAGCTCATGTACTCCAAGAGCATGAAAAAAGGCATTTGCCTCCATAGTATTAGAAAGACAGAGTTCGTCTCGAGGGTGAAAGAATGCAGATTGAGAAAGGATGCATTGATCAGGGCTGTACAACCTTGTATATGTGCCCAGAACTGTTCTAAATATGGGGAGTTCTCTCAACAAATCTATCTCTTCTCTTCTGTAAGGGCATACACTGGATGATTTAACCTCCTGAGCAAATATATTAAATAGACTATCACGCTCTTCATTGAATAAATCAGCAGGAATGGAAAAATATCCAGCTATTTTAGCAGCAAGCAACTTTGAAACAACTACTTGGCCAAGAGTTTGAGAAGGTGCCGGGAAAATACTATTAGGTACACTACAATGCAGGAAGGAGGCATCATATACTGGTATGTTGAATTTATTAAGTACACCAAACAACCATGGATACCTTGACTTTGTCAATTCAAATGTAGAATCATACTTGTTTTGCTCCAGGTGTGGAATAGCCACAGACAAAGCCAATGAATCCTCCCCTTCACTATTAGAGTTTGAAGCTCTATTTCCAAGATCTACATCTTCAACTGGTGGTGCAAAAACAAGGTGAATTTCTTTAACACGATACAACACAGACTTATTCAGAATTGCAGGAATCAAAGGCCATTCAGATATAAGTGAAAGTTCTCCTTTTAAGGCTGTGAAGATTTTCCAAAAAAGTAGGATCCATTTGGGAGTGGGTCCATCTCCTTGTGAATCAGTATACTTCTCCCATGAAACCCAAGGAGTTCTATTACTGCTCATTGCATGACTTACCCATTGCTCATTAAAGACAAACCTCAGATTGCTAGAGAGTAGGTGGGCAGAGAAACCTCTCAATTTCAGAAACCTTTGGATATCCTCGTCAGAGAGAATATCTGTTAAATTATGTCTTTCAAAACATTCTGCATGGATAAATCTATAAGATAAAGGTTGCATAAGCAATTGCTGCTCTTGACTCCCTATCCAAAGTTCATTAACTCCAAGCCTTACAAGGTTATTTGTTGCTGTTGGAAAAGGTGTACCTTTGAGTTCATAAACTGCAGAAGGAAGTATTCGATCAGCATATGGACCAGTGCCCACAGCAGAAGATCTACCCAATGTATTTCCTGTCCTCCCAATATCCTCAACAACACCACGCCCAAAATCATATAAAGCTTTGCCAAAATACGACATGATTTCAAGTGCATCACCACCTGAACCACCAGAAGTCTGGGGAGCACTTTGATTGTGCCTATGCCCCAATGTGTTAGGGGGAGTGAAGTTTTCAATCTGCAAGTTGTTACCCTCTGCTGATCCATCAGATATCAATAGATTCAACGACGGCTGCAGTTGAATGTCGGATAGGCAATATTCCAACACATCGACATAGGTATTAATAGATCTAAGTGAAACAGATGAAGAAGATTTGAGAAGATCACGAACCATCTTAGGCTTGATTGCTTTTATCTTAACTCCAACAGCCTGAATTTCATTGACCAGTTCCCAGGGTACAGAAAAAACAGGATAATGTTCTTTTATGAAACTGCAAACATTGGTTGGTGGCAAGCTGCTGTCATCTCCGCCTCCTGATTGAGACAAAAACATGCCCTCTTCAACTTTGACAGTTTTACCTCCATAAAGTTGCCAGACAGGAAGATCAACAAGGCGAGCATAAAAAGGCCTTATAACTTGATCGATTAGAGTTTGCCAATCTGCTTCAGTTTTCTTAGATGAATTACCACTGACAGCAACAAGTGCCTTAGATGAATTAAATGGTTGTTTAGACCTAGGCCAGAAATTGTAAATCGTATCACCATAAACCTGTAAAATAGAGCACAAGTCACTTGTGATGCTTGAGTCACTTGTAGAATTTAGGGGTTCCTTCCTGAGCCTTTGAAATTCCAAAACCAATTCAACATATGCATCTCGAACACACAACATCAATTCTCTATTCCAAGCTTCAACTATACTATTACTAGCTTTAAGTTGTTGCTCTGACATGTTTGTTTCACGACAACGGCTAAAGAGATACCGTCCACCATCGTGACATAAAAGAAAACATCCAAGCAGAGTGACCGGCATACTTAGAGTTCCGGATGTGGGAAGAGGAGACAATATGCAGCTAGATGTATGGGCACTTGAAGGTATTCCATCATGTGATATATGAGCTGCAACTCCAGCAACAGGCGTCAAATCATAAGCAAGAAACCTCCTGAAAAACAGATCTCTCTCTTCAATGACAAAATAAATAAAAACAAAACAAAAAGAAACAAATTCTTATTTTCCAAAATAGAATGTATAGAGAAACATTAAGGAAAACTTTAACATGATTCTAACAAATGTAAGGTAGATGTTTGCCAATTAGTATTGTTGTATGATAATAATGTCTTTTATCCACTAAAATGGGCACATGGTTGATGGTTCACACAAGATTTTATTAAAGTTGAATACAGCTTTAAAACATAATTAATGTCACTTTGAGAAACCTTCAGTACAAAATAGCTTCAAAACAAAGGGGATGAAATATGAGTGGCCAATGAGATGTGCAAAGTGGCTCCAAACCCTACAACATATAACATACTAAACCTACTAAAAGTAAGGAAAATATTTTTAAAATAAATAAAGGAGAATTATAAAAGCAATCAGAGTTTTAAAAGATAAAAACTTCAAAATTTCCAAAACATGTGAAATTTATGTAAACTAGATACAAACACATGAAATGCTTAAGAAACAAATAAAACAATATAATAAGTATTAGTTCAATAATGTAAATATGTCAAAAAAAAAAAAGACAACTGATGTGCACTAATTTTTGAGTAACATACAATAGAAGTTTGTCATATAGTTGATCTCTCTAGAAGGATGGGTAGAGAGATGGTCGAGAAGTAGAAGTGTACACCTGGGACAGTAAAGATTTGGCACCGCCTAATTCTCCAAACTCCATCAATGAGACCATTTTATTCTAACTTCAGTTCTGAAGCCTTGCAAGTTCAGCACGTCTAATTTTCTGTTTCAACCATTCAGAGATGACAGACCAGTAAGCTTTAACATGACCTAACTGAAAAAACAAGGATGCTAGAAGTTGCTCCTCAACCAAACCAGATGCACCTTATCCAAGTCATGTATTGGATTTGAAATATCTCACCACTAATAAAGGTAGTAAACAAACAACAATAATAACCAAGTCTTTATTCCACTAAGTGGGGTTGGCTATATGCATGCTCCTACGTCATTGGGCTCGATCCCTTACTATATTGTCATCTATATTTAAATGATTTTTATCATGTTTTATCATTGTTAACTAAGTTTCCTTTGGTCTCCCTCTTCCTCAATTAATGTGCGTATTTGTCAAATATCTCACCACTAACCAAGGTAGTAAACAACAATAATAACCAAGCCTTTATTCCACTAAATGGGGTCGGCTATATGCATGCTCCTACGCCATTGGGCTTGATCCCCTACTATATTGTCATCTATATTTAAATGAATTTTATCATGTTTTATCATTGTTAACTAAGTTTTCTTTGGTCTCCCTCTTCCTCAATTAATATGCGTATTTGTCATGGTCTCACATCGCTTAACTAGAGCATTTATTGGTGGTCTAAGTACATGTCTGTACCATCTTAAATACATCCCTAAGAGTTCTCGCTTAATAGACACAACCCCAACTTTCTCTCTAATGTTTTTTTCTTATCCTTTTCGTCCTCGTATGTCCGTTCATCCACCTTAACATCTTCATCTCTGCAACTCTCATTTTCTGCTTGTGTGCTCAATTCATAGCCTACCATTCAATTCCATATAACATAGCAGGTCTAACCACCATTTTGTAAAACTCCCCTTTAAGCTCTAAAGGTACGTTATAATCACAAAAAACAAATGATGACCTCCTCAATTTTAACCATTTTACTTGTATCCTATGTAAAACATATGTGTCAACCCCTCCATCTTTTTACAAAACGATTCTAGATACTTAAAACTCTCCATTACAACCAAAGTAGTAAACAAAAAAATCAAGCTTTATCTAATATTTGTTTCTCAAAAGTATGTTTAACTCAACTACTTGGTAACTTGTTGACAGCCCTTATTAACAAATATCCTTACACCAATAAATTGAGTACTAACTAATAAATAAAACTGTTAATCCATGATACTCATAATTAATTGAAAATTTTAATTTAATCTTGAAAGCATACCTATCAAGGGCCATGTTTCGTGTCTGTCCAGATCCCAAACAAAGCACGACAAGCCATTTGTCGATGGATATACTATCACCATTAATGACCTGAACATCTATCACATTTACCTTCGTGACTGCACTAGAGCCACTAAACAATCTGGTTAACTGAAACTTTCTCCATTTCTTTTCTGAAAATGGATTCCTCGAAATTGCAGGAGAAGGATCCACAGATACAGAATAGTTCAATGCTGGGCGCAAACTCCCCTCCTCCCATGTTGATAAGGACACCTGAAATGCAAGGAAGGAAAGTTGTATGCCAAATGTGGATATATTGTAAAGGTACTATGAAATCAGACTTCAAAGTTGAAAAGTACAATTGTGGAGAGAAACACAGCAGTTTAACAAAATCTAAGCAGAACAGAGGATTTTAAATTCCAACGCCTCAAACAAATAATTGGATAATGGTTTCACCCACAAATTGGGTAACCAAGAATCATAGCATGAGAAACTAACAAGAGATATATTTGGGAAAATATTAAGTTGATTAACAAGAAAGAGAAGAAAATATATCGGCATCAACTGTCCATAAGCAAAATGTCAATTCTTTATTCCCAATTTTTTCCTACCATCTAATTAAACAGATTTAGGATAGTTTGGAATCCAAAATTCAGAAACTCAAAATAAATTAAGATATCTTTGACTAAATATCTAGTGCCTCAACAGCATATTGCTACGCCAACTAAAAACAATGGTAAGTAATAAGGCAAGTTCATATTGTTGAGAACCTAATTGCAATATTGCAAATATACCGACTTCCCAATTAATTTTCATAGTATGGTTTATATAAAGGTAGGAACTGACAACTGTCCCAAGGACATAAATGCAGCTGCACATAATCTTATGAATCACATATCTACTTTGGTTCTTTATGGTGAAATTCCAATTTCTATTCTCTTTCCCACAATAGTCTTTGGCTACAATGTTTGGATGCACTTGCTTTGTGTAAATATATATGGCCCTGGAGCAAAGATAAATAATGTATCTATTAAGTATTAAGTGTCTTTTATAAGTATGCTCAGTTGAAAGAAGACACGAGTGTTATCCAGAGTTACATCAATCTTTCATTTCAATCAATGCAACATTTTCAAGTCCACTTCTTTTTCTCCATCTTAACTATCACACAGTAGGTGATAACTAAGGTGCTTTCTGTGCCTAAAACATAGTCTGTTCCACCATCTTATATTGCACAATGCTTGGCACCCGAATTTTCAAAATGGACACTACTTCTGCCCTGTTCAAACCTATGTTGGATACCAACAATTCGACACCAACACTCCCAATGGACACTTGACACCTTGATTAATCACTTGTTAAAAATTTCTAAAAACAGTTAGACACTAAGATCAAAATCCGTCTTGAATACTTGTACACAAGTCCAAATCTTTTTCAAATCTTTTTCTTGTGATATTTTTCTGACCACTTTCTTTCTCTGATTGTTTCCTACCTTTGTAAGAAGAAAAGCCCAAAAGTTCAATTGGTAGCAAAAGCATACACTCAAATATATAATGCTAACTATATGGATGCTTCTTGATAACCAAGATTGCTTTCAGTTAGTCTGTTACATATTTCGGAGGTTGTATCTAAGTGGCTGCTACATGAGCTTGATATCATAAACGCTTTCCTTTATGATTATCTTGATGAGTATATATGGATCTACCTCCTGTGTTGATTTCTTAGGAGGAATATGCCCTTAGATGTAAATTGAAAAATCATTAAATGGGCGGAAGTGGCTTTCCAAAGTATGATTAGGTAAATTCAGTTATGCATTTATTCAATTTGGCATTATATTTAGTGTTTGGCATCGCCTCTTAATATAAGCTATTCTCCTTATTTATATAGACGGTATTGCCACAACATGATACAGGAATCACAAGGTTTAAATTCTATCTACACCAACACTTCCTAACTAAAGGTTTAGCTGGCCTAAAATATTTTCTAGGCATTGAGATTGCTCAGTTGCAAAAGGTATGTGCATGTGTTTTATATAATTGAAGGTGTTGATATGCTAAGTGTTAAACCTTTTGGCACTCCTATGGATCTTAAAGTTGTTAATATCAGGGAAGAGGAGTTAATATCTAATCAAGGAAAATATCCCAGATTGGTCAGAGAATTGAATTATCTTTTTCTAGACTTAACATTTCATTTGTCACAATTGTACTTAGCGAATTTTTAGAGTCTGCATATCAAGGTAATTAGGAGGCAGTTTTGAGGATTCTATGGTACTATAAGTATAAGCCATCCTATGCAAATGTTTATGATGTCATGAGTTAGGTCACCTTCAAATTACAGGTACACTCACCAAAATTAGGCAACTTCCCATAGATAATTCACGACAAATTATTATGCTCTTGGGAGGGAATCTAATGTCTTAGAAAAGCACAAAGAGCAAACTCTAATGGCTTGATCAAAAGAAAAAGTCAAATACATGTTATGTTTATTGCCACATGTAAGTTTGTTTAACTTAAACAACTATTGAACAAACTAATCCTAATACTAATGAAGCTCTGTTGTGTAAATAAGATGTCATTTACATTTCCTCCAATCCAATTTTTCATGAGAGGATAAAACACCAAGAAAGATTATCATTTTTTCAGAGTGATACAACATAAGTAGTTCATTACGTTTTTTGTTCCAATGACCAATAAATTTCTTAACTCTGAGAGATCCTTAGTTTGAGTATATCTATAGGCTAATAAATTTCTTAACTCTGAGAGGTCCTTAGTTTGACTATATCTATAATAAGACGAGGTTTTAATAAAAAAATTAAGCAAGCTTTAAAGAAACTGTTATAGACTTAGCTGTAACCCTGATCATGTACAATGGCCTCAGGAAAAAGTTTCACAATAAAACTATATAAATAGAGTGGAAATCTAGGATATAGCGTTAAATCTTCCCCTGCCACACATTATTAGCCAAGATAGGTCAACATGGTAGTTAGAGGGTGTATACTCATTGAGCACAAGAGAGGTGAAGGGGTGATATTCTTGTAATACAACTCATGTAATACTATAATTATTTACTAATAGGTAACGAATTAAGTAAATAGGTAACTAATTATTAGTAATAATTAGTTAATTCTAATACGCAATAGATTAATTATTAATAGATAGTTACTTGGATAATGCAAAACAGGTACTAAAATATTTGATTAATAACAGCACTAAGAAGTTATTAACATTATCAAAAAAAAATTAATATTATAAAAAATATCATCATCAAAATTGGAATAGTTATAAATTTAAAACATTAATTAATTAGTTATTTGATTAATTAAAAAATATTATCATTAATTATTATTATTTGTCAATAACATAAATAACATACATAATCAAGTTATTTAGCTGATTAATTTTATTATATTACTTATTTACATGAATAACATTAAACATATTGATTTAAAAACAATGATAATTAATTGATATTCTGAAGAAATTCTTTACTTTGATATTAATATCTAATAAAATATAATTTTCAGATAAGTTATTTTTATTATCTTACACATTAACATACAACAACAACAACCACCACCAACCCTTATCCTACTAGGTTGGGGCCGGCTTCTTACACATTAACATATAAATAATTAAGTTAGTTAGCTGATTAAGTATATTATATTATCTATTTACAAGAATACTTTGAATAAAATATAATATACGTTAATTTTAAACCTTTTGTTACCTTATACATTATGCAATTTTATTTTATTTTTTCATAATTCTTTTTTTTTTTGAATTTTATCATGCTGATTCCTCTCTAGCCGTTCCTATCAATACAATATAGTCATTATCTAGACTACATTATTGGAACATCTGTCACTCATACCAATGTCAATTTAACAACCATACTGAAAAGAAAAAATCAAGCCAAGAAATAGTGAAGTAGCTAACACAACAACAAGTAATGCACATATAAATTGGGACAATGTTGAGGGGGTTCATGTGATAATTGGTTACTTAAGACATTCTCACCTGAAGAACTGACTTTAAGTATAGAAGTGCCGAAGAAGCATGTTTCATGAACTGGTCAAAAATGTGCTTTACTTTCAAACAATCAGATTCTTCTGCACTCTTACATTTTGATGATAAAGGCATGCGTATAACAACGGAATTAGAAGATGACACTGAAGTTTCCTTGCTTATAAGCATTGGACTGAATTGATCACGAAATCTCTCAGTCAAGTCAGTACCTGCAAAAATAAATAAATAAAAGCTGAATCTACAAATACTAATAAATAATCTGCACTATAGAATTCGATTGATCATACTAGACTTGTGAACAAAAATTTTGCTCATGACCTAATGGAAGCAGAATAGTCAGTCACACAAAACCATGGTATAAAGTATGAAATTCAACATTGATTCAGTGACTGGTTGGAACAATTCCAATTACTGTTCAATATTCAAGACAATGCCACATACTTAGGTCTACACCGTCAAAATCCTTGGGTGTTTGATGATATAATTATCATTGAAAATGATAAGGTAGATATCATTAAGCTTACGGTCTTTATATCCCCCTAAAAAAAGTAAAGACATTTCACCAAACTAAAATATTAAATGTTCAGTCCAACAATGCTAATTTTTCAAATATGCAAGCATTTGGATTATTATATACAAATCGGGTTTAATCCGATTATTCATGCATACAACAAAATCCTATATAATAGGCATAATCCTATATAAATAGTATGATATTCCAATCCATGGTAGCAGTTTCAAGCATTCTAAAATATATTAAAATATCTCAAAGGAAAAATTTTGCACAAATGGTGGGGGCAATCACAAAGGCACATATACTAAAATATATGGTACTCCACTTGCCTTCAACCTCTTCCACAAATGGTGCCTGCAGTCAATTTATCTAGATAGGTACCCTTCGAAACTCTTTCTATTTCAATCAATAACCAGTCAAGGCAGATTGGCATGAGCTATAATACTGCAATTTACCCATGTCCACACAATATAGACTTTAACTGGCTGATAGATCGAGATATTTTGGTCTTGATGGGCCAAATGGCATGATAATTGAATTGTTGTCTCTAATAATGCAAAAACTAGATCTAACAAAAGGCTAGAAGGTTAGAGTTTAAATATTCAAAATGTAAAATCTGTAAACACTAGACAACCAATCTAAACAAAAGTATATGGAAACTCAAACTTCTTTCCCAAGGTAAGTGTCAAGAAGGATCTAGCATCTAAGTGAATTGTTCTTTCTTTTTTTTTTCCATTTGAAATCTGACAATCGGAAGCATACAACTCTACATAAGTAAGCTAAAGAACATCAACAACAAAGTAAAAGATTAAATATTTTGACCCTTCTAGCAATTAGTAAGACATTTGTGCCATAAAAAACCCATGGGCAAAGTGATTTTTCATGTGAATTTGTTTGACTTGTCAAACATGTGAGATAAAGCAATTGAATTGCATATAAAGACATAAGAGGCAGTGTCAAACCTATTAGAGAGAATAATCTTGCAGAAGGGGCACCAGTTGAGTGTGCAGATAGAGCCAAGCCAAGAGGATCAAAAATGTAAAAATAACCTCCAGAAACAACAGTCATGAGGTCACAGAGGAAGTATCCACTAATCATTCCCAGCCCGTAGTATAGAGCACTGCCTTGAACTTTCCATGGTGGAGGCAGGTGCAGACTGCATACTTCTTCCATGCTTAATGTTGTTCCTTCAAAAACAACTGTCAAAGAAGCAGCCTGGAAGTCCCCTAAAATACAAAAGATCAAAATCAATTAGGAAAACCCTCATGTCTAGCTAGTCAAAATATTGCCTTCTTCAGTATCTTCATACTAATAAATAAACAGCATTAACCATCAACAAGATGGGATCAAAACCGTGCCAAAAGTTATTTTTACCTAAATTCTGTTGGAGCAAAGATTGTCGAGGATGTTCCCGTTTGTCATATATCAGGTGCAATTTCTTTGCTTTGCATTTGTCAGCCAACTCTAAAAGATCATACAGTACAAAATCACTTTCTCCATAAAATGCCAACAGCTCACAGATGCTAGCATAATCAATGCATGGCAGGTCCCTAGTTGTCTGCTCATCAACTAATGACAAGTTCCGTAGTGATTGAACACCAAGGGTTTTGGCAAGATCATCATTGATACTTGGATGAACAAGATGCTTCTCCCCAGGGGAAATGTTCTTCATCCATGCTGCATCATTGTAGACAAGAGCTAAAGCAGGCATCAGTATCCCCAATGAATCAGGAATGAGAAGTGAGTTTATTAATACATCAGGTACATGCTTCTCAGTAAAACAATCAGCAAAAGCTTCCAAAACACGACGAACAAACCCTAACTGTTCAGCAGATAATGGTTCTTCTCTCACATCATGTTGAAGGCGTTGCAGTACATGCACATAATCAGTTGCATCAAAAGTTAACTTGACACCTAATCCAGAAAGCAAAGATTTAAATTTAGATAACTCAGAGGGAACAACATAAAGATAAGGGTGGTACTTCACGGGAGAGTCAAACGCAAGCACCATGGGAGATACAAAATTGTCGCCTATATAAACCCAAGGAATATCATCCAAGTATTCTTTAAGAACATCAAATTTATGGGAGCCAACAAATTCCTGTAAATATGAATACATAGACGGGATTTCTCTTGCTAAGACAGCATCAATTGATAGCTCATTCTCTGGCAGAAGTTTTAGTTTATCATAGGAACTTGAAAACTGAATCAATTGAGAACACACAACTTCTATAATTGGACTATCCTTCCAGCCAAGCTTTTGCTCAAGGTAAAATGAATGACAATCACCATCAAGAATTCGCATTTTGGACGAAACCACCCACATCTGAGATTTTGGCCTAGTACAATTTGGAGATGCCACAAAATTATCTGATATGAACCATGGAATTCCATCAACTGGTGGCACAACATAAACAGGACACCAAGGAATGGTAGCCAACTCTGACCAAAATTCATCTTCAGATTTGTCATGAACAAAGTTAGAAAAAATATCCAGAAATTTTTTATTATATCTAGAGGGGACAACTGCAGGAATTTCCATTTGTGCATTCCCAAAATCTAAACTGTCATTGTTGGATAGAAGTAAAGAATCACATCCATCATTGTTTCCAGTGATAGTCTGTGAAAGCTGAACCCCAAGAAAATTCAAGAAAACCAGAAGCCTTCTACCGTAATCAAATGCATCTTTATTTCCTGAATCATGCAAAATTGACACTGTCCTAGCACCATCAATTAAACTTGTAAAACTCAAAGATCTTTTTAGGCCAAGACATACAAGAGAGTCAAGTATTTCAGTTTCAACAAACTTGTCACAAGGAAAGAACATTTCTTTGTGGAGCATATTCTGCAACTCAGGTAAACGAGGATCATAAAGTCTGGAGAAAACAAGTTAGATTAGATGAATTGCATGGTCAGAATGTTATAATATTTGTCAAGAAAACAGAATGGCTAATGAAATATCAGATACTAAATTGAAACATCATTATCCAAAAAATAGAGATACCTAGAGGGATGTTTCCAGGATCCGTCAGCAGCTAAAACAAATGGTATGTCAGATAATGTGTCTTTTATGGTTGTATCTTCTTCTGTTAAAATCTTAACATTCAGAAGAATTGAAGAAATAATGTTGGGCTCAGAAAGGAACTCAGAAATTCGGTTTAGTACATGATCCTTGTAAAACTGGAGCTTTGTAGGCTCCCTGACCGATAGGTAGACTTTTAAAATGTTCCTCTCTTTCTCAGATTCAGTCTGGATGAAATTTGCATCCAACAGATCCTCGTGTATGCCTTCAGGTTTTAACCATTTAAGAGGTTTAACCAAGCTAGCAAGTTCTCTACTCCTGTAGCACTCAAATATTGGAAGAAGCTTTATTGTTTCAAGGTTCTTATCAGACAGGTGGTTACCAGTAAACCACTTAGATTGGAAAATGAAACTTCGAAGTTCATGCTTCTCTGCAATTGAGGCATTGTCAAATAGATCATCTATATTACATAGCTGAAAACCAATAGCCTCTACAGCATTGAGTATACCATTTGCTGTTGCATCTAGAACATATTTGTTTAATTGTGGATGATCAATTGACAAATCTGATATCAAAAAGAAACATCCTAATTTTTGCAGCAGCGAATACATGTTCTCACTCCACCCTTCATCTCTAATGACATTTGAATTCTCGACCAGCTGCAAGAGACACCCATTACTAACTGGCAATATAGGCCACTTAGCAAATATTGAAAGGTCCGAGCATGACTCTTTCAAATAAGTCCATAACAATCCTATCCATTGTAAACTAGGCTGGCCTTGGAATCCAGGAGTCCAAGAAACCTTTTTAGACTGTAGCCATTCATTAGGGAGAATTCTAGGGAACAGTTCAGCAAGTGAAAAGCATGTTAAAACATGCATATTATATTGCCCAGAAAGACCCAAATCATATAATTTTTTGAAAACCTCAGCTGGGATTGAACGGTCTACAAGAATATGTGGAATATATTCTTTAAGAAGATCATATTCATTTTGGCTAGTAACAAATATCTTGTCACCTTCCCCGCATCTGCTAATTGTTGTGAATGATCCATTTGCCAAGGGAATTAAGGGTAACCCTTGCAACATCTCAGAAAATGATGATACTATAATATCGCTTAAGCAATATTCCAGAGTCATAATCACTGTCTCTTTATTTTTAAAACCTCGCTTTCGTCGAATAAGTAAGGTTCTCAGTAAGTGGGGATTCAAAAAATGCAAGGATGGACATGCATCTAAGAAATTTTCAACAATTGGCTTGGACAAGGATATAATAGGCAAACCAGCTTCAGATAATGCTTCTGCAAGCTCAATAGCCTTTGGGAAATTAAAATCAGGAAAAATAGCTTGTTTGGTCGAGATCCATTGCCCTCCTCTAGCCTTGGTGTAGAGAACCGGTAAATCAAGATCAGTAATAGACAAATATACTTTCCGGACCATTGAAGCCCATGGTTGAACCCCTGTAACAGTGGGCCAATGTGAGAAGAATAGATTGCATAGACCAATTTCTTGGGCAAGGACATTGATCAAGCGACCAAGAGTAGGAGCAATAACATCTTCAAGGAGACAGATGTTCCACTCAGAACGTGCTTTTCCACCTCCAGCCATGTCATTGCCAAACCATATATCCCTTCTGTTTGAAGATAATTCAAAATAGGCATTAACATGGACAGGCAGACCAGTAGTAATTGGCAGAGGCAGGAAGCAGAATGCTTGTCCCTCAAAGTTTTTCCGAACTTGTGAAACGCTGGAAAGAGGCTGATTTAAAATCTCATTTAGTTCCTCTGCATTTCTTATGTCAACAGAGCACATGTAGGCAGCAACAGAAGCCCAAGGGATCAACTTATGTGATCTACGATCCAAAGATAAACATTTCTTCTTAGCAAGTCCACCACCTATACTTTCATTTATTACCCAAAAGTGCAATAGTTGGCCTATATGATTTTGCTCTACAATAGCAACTCTCTGACAGTACCAAGGCAAGTCTTTATCTTCAATATTAGTTAGCTTGTTCAAGAATTGATCCATATCCATTCCACTTTTGAGATGTCCATGAACAAAACTGAGCATAGAATGATGAGGATGTGGTTCCCGTACAAGGACACTAGTTCTGTGCTTAGCAACACTATAAACTAACTCCATTGGTTGATCAGTTCCATCCTTCACAAATATGGTGATCTTTTCAACATTTCGAAGAAAGACTAATGCTTGAGATACCACTTCCGAAAAAGAACAGAAGAGCTTTTCGACATCCTCAGGTGTGTATTTTTCTTTCTTTATTTGGCTTCTAGAAGCAGCCAACTCATTCCTTAGAGGAAACCGAAAAAGGGTACCTGGAAACGGTTCCTGCAAATTGCAACCAAAGTGCAAGAATGGAATGAACTGATCAGGAAACTGATCCAATATCCTCCTTCCCACAAATTTTATCCTGAGGCCTGGATGAGAAGGAGAAATTCCAGGTAGGTAACAGGCATGAGGGTCAAACATTACAATGTTCTCTCCAGAAACAAAACTAGGGATATCAGTAAAGTGATACACACAGTTAAAGCCAAGCCCAAACCGTCCAATAGCGAAAGGCTTTTCAAGTTTGCTGTCTTGACCAATGCGTGAGATCGCATAAAGATCTTTTGAACTAAAAATGGAGTTGTTAAAACAGTAGAGTGCAGGGCCCTGCCATTCAGCCATCTCAGGAGAAAGAACAGAGGAAGTTCCGTACTGGCTCTTATCTAAAAGAAAAACTACTTCAGAAGCATGTGCATCCTCTGCATTTTGGACAAGTTCAAAAAGAATCCCTGGTCCATCTGCATACATTTCAACAATGTGCTTAAGCCTAGTTGTTAAAGCTTCATGCTGACCAAAAGCCTCAGCAACCCCTGACAAACTTAAGTTCATAGAATCAGAACTCTCAGCGAGCAGCAATCTACGAAGAGAACGAACTCCAAGCTTTTCTGCAAGATCATTTGAAATGTTGCCATGGACAAATTTGAATACTTCTCTATTTGTATCAAGAGTGATAGCAGATGTATCCCCATATAGACTCTCACCAGAACCGAGCAGCCATGGAGCATCATTGAATACCATATCAGTGGAAGGAAGCAGTCTACATGAAACATCTGGCAAATATATCTGAACCTGCAAATCCTGAGAATGAACTTCAACCAAATGTTGAACCAGCAACATTATTGTTCTGAGTTCTTGCCCATCAAGTGGAAGGCATTTTTTTCTTGAAGCTATTCGAAAGAGAATATTGGCATAATCTACTGGATTTAAAAATTCCTTGATACCAAGCTCCAAGAACAATTCTTTGAATACTGCTAGGTCAACAGGAATAATGCGTATATAAGGAGATAAATGAAGATTACCATTGAGGACTACTTCATCTGCAGTTGCAAACCCATCACCTACCCAAATCCATCTACAGCCCTCTAAAATAGCTTTAACAATATCAATCTCATCTGAACCAATCAAATTTGTCAACAAGGAATATATCTTTGGCATCGCCAGTGCCAGTTCTTTTCGAAGCATCTGGTCCTTGACTATCTCATTATTTTTCCCAAGCTCAAGCAGTTGAGCAGCAATTACACTTCCACTTGGCGGAGAAGACCAACCTAAGCTAGAGGACAAGGCAGAAGAGGAACATTCTCCATCTAATATGCGGGTGCTAGCAGATACTAGCCACATATCTCCCTGCAATCTGACTACCTTTGGAGGTGCTACCATAGATGTGACAGAAGGCCATGGTAATGCTGGATGTGGTGCTGTAACAAGGACAGGGCACCAGCAAATCTTTCCAAGTTCATTCCAAAAATTTTCAAGATCAACTTCTGAAGAAACATCACGAGGCCTTAGCACTGTAGAAACCTTTGAGAACACCATATTAATCTTTCTAAAATTATCAGATGATACATTATACAACCATTTAACTGCATTGACCTCAAGATATGAAAGAAGCACTTTACCCCGCGAATGAGCCTTCACTTGATCCTGATGCATCAAGGATTCAATTTGATGAGCACTCTCTAAAATAGTATCAGAAGATACAGAAGTCTTAAGCCCCAAAAGAAGCAACATATCCAGAACATTAGGTTCACTATATGGACCAAAAGGAAAGCAGTCTGATTCTTGCAGAAGAGCGAACAATTCATCCACACGAGGATCATAAACGGATTGTGGACTTTTTAAGCTCCCATTAATTGTTACAACAAATTTAAGTGTCTTCAAAGACTCCCTAAAAGATGGATCTTCTGAACGCAGCTGAGGAAGATCTTGCAGAATTAACAGCATGACCGTGTCACGAACAACAGACTGTAATTCATCAATTCTGTCTAAAATATTCCGCTTGTAAAATATTGTCTTCTTCATCCTCTCAATGCCAAAAAACCTTATTAGAATATCTTCATCACGTTCAGAGATGCAGAGAATAAAGTCATTACCCAATAAGTAATTAGGAATGCCAACAGGTGGTAAGAATTTCTTTGAGCTCTCTAAATCAGAAAATTGTGAAGTAATAACCTGTTCACTAGTGTAAACTTGAAAAATAGGTAATTTTTTGCAGCTTTGTATGTCTGAATTAGACAAACATCCTGAATAGTACCACTTGGGGTCTAGAAGAAATTCAGCGAGTTCATTCTTTTCTTCAATAGAAAATGTTTGAAAAAGAAGCAGCAGCTGATAATTGTTAGAAGAAAGTGATTCAAAAATTGAATTTAGAACACCAACAGCATCGCCATCATAAACATATAGTGGTAATTCCCGATGCTCAATCGCATACTGCATATCCAATATTTTACAACCAATCTTAGTAAGGATCGCTTTCATTGTACCTGATAACAGTTCTGCATTCAACAGCTTCGAAAACTTGGAGGCACGATAGACGTATCCCGTTGTTGATGGCAATATGGGCCATTCATTTAATAATGTCAAACTATATGGTTGATCACGCAGATACTGCCAGAAAAGTGCAAACCAATCTTTTGTCGGAAATGCAGTACCCAATTCTGGGTTCCAGGAAACTTTATTTTTAAATTTCCAATCTACAGGGAATAACCTTGGAAATAACTCCACAAAACTCTGGCCATCAAGAAATCTAATATTTGCCTTGGAGCCACTAGCAATCTTAGACAATCTACTAAATAAATCAGGAGAAATACTCCTGTCAACTATCCTATCAGGAATTAAACTCAGCAGCTTGTATTCAAGATCATTGCAGACAAAATATGAGGATCCAATAGATGCCTCATAAATAGATCCAAATTCACCATTTGCCAATGGGAGCAATGCCAGACCATTTACGCATTTACTAACCTCAGAATCATCTAAATCATTTATGCAGTAAGCTAATAAAATTAATTTAGCAGTTCTGCTTAATGCAGACAATCTTATGCACTCCTTTAGAAAACGCCTTACTGATAAAGGATTCACAATTCGTTTACTAAAGTTCTGGTAAACATTGTGCAACTTCTGCATGAGTGCATTAGGAAGATGAACAACAGGCATCCCCAACAAAACAAGAGCCTCACCAAGCTCTTTACTTTTGAAGAATTTCTCATCATGAACAAAAGCTTCATCCAGTGATATCCATCTTCCTCCCACAAATTCTGAATAAAACACAGGAGATGATTGAATAATTCTATAGATAGTCTCAATTAAAATGTTCCAAGGCTCCTCATATGAACCAGTTGGCCATAAAGAATAGTATAATCTTGTTGGTCCAACAAGCTTACGCAAACAAAGCATTAATTCATTAAAAGCTGGAGCAACCACATCTTCCAACAAAAATTGGTTCCAGTCAGAGCGAAGTTTTCCAGCCCTGTCCATGTCAGTTCCATACCATATGCTGCGCCGATTGGAAGAAACTTCAAAGAAACCATTCACTTGGAATGACAATCCAGTAGACACTGGCAGTGGAAGAGAACAAAATGCTTGTCCACGTCTAAGAACACTATCCTGTAAATCACAATTCCAAAAGAAGTTTACATCACTTGGATTGCATGTAAAACACTGCAACATATTAAATATATTCAATTTTGAAAATCATGCATATTGATGTTAGACTACTTTTTTAACTGATCTCAATCAAAATTCCAAGGAACAGCTATAAATACAAAATTTTGTAGAAGCATATTATCATTAAAAATGATTGGACAACCAATAAGCCCAAAAGCTTAAGCTTCTGGGGAAAAGATCAAGTTATAGATCTATGGTTTAACACATGAAAACAACGTGTTAAAGTCCAGAACAAGGTTTAAAATTTGCATACAGTCTCCATTGCAGAATGATTCTTTCAGTAAGGAGATAGCTGTACTCTAGAGTAATGCACTATCAATGTTATAGCAAGACCTGAAACCATTAAACTAACACCACCAAAAAGTGCTTTACAGGATATATAATATCGTGTTTACTCAAAAACTGGACATAAGAATAATACAAACAGAAATACAGCTGAAAATGTTGCCCCTTTTCTCATACAATACAATCAAAAATAAGAAATTACCTCAGGCAAATCATCAGATATACATGCAGCAACGGATGCCCAAGGCAACAAATGAAGATCATATTCTTTCGCGGCATCAATTGCAAAAGCACCAATTCTACTTGACGGTGATGCCATTGCCTGTACTATGACAAAAGAATCATTCTTTTTTACTGAATATGCCCCAGAAGCTGACTCACTCAAAAAATCCAAAGAAAATGAATCTATTTGCATATCAGATACATTGGCAGAGCCAGAAAATCTGGCAAGTGCCCTGCGGTGCCAAGCTACAGTTTCATTCGGTGAACTGAGAGAGCATGAGTATAACTTTCTTGGTCCATCTAATTCAGATTCCCAATCATACATTTCAATAGTTACTATGTTTTTAAGAAAAATAAGACAAAAAATAGATTCCTCATAGAGTTGCGAAAACATCAAAGAAATATCGTCTTCCAAGTATGCCTGCCGAGAAAGCCTACTAGTAGCTGCTTGATCTGCATTCCTCAAAGGTAAGCGAAATAAAGTTCCATGGAAAGGCCTTTTCATATCACATCCAAATGCACAAAATGGTGAAAATTGATCTTCGTACAATGATATGGCTGAAGAATTAACATAATCGAGACGCTTTCCAGGATTTGCAGCTGAGATATTTGGAAGATATTCTCCTTGGGGATCAAATAAAACAACATACTTGTCACTTACAAAAGATGGCAAGTCGGTCAGATGGTACACTGAGTTAAAACCAATCCTAAATTCAGACAAACGAAAAGTATCAGAATATATTTATTTGCTAGAGTTCCAAGCCAGAAAAGGCAACAGTTATCTTCGTTAGTTGTAATTCTACTAGATACCAAACATAGTCATCAATTTGAACATATTTTTTGTACCAATCTATGAAAGACTTTTCCTCCAAGCATTGCATAAGTAGAAGAATTTTAGTAGCATAAATTATTCAGATGATAGCAGTTCAGTAGAAGCATGAGAAACACATTTACTATACTTTTAGAGATAATAAATAGATTAATAATAATAATAATGCAAGAAGAGAGAATGTTAGTTTCATCTTCTATATTCATAACACTATTTAAAGGACCTGGACAGCATAGCTGCCAGTATTATTAATCTAATACTATCAAATAAATTGATGGGATAGAAACATCATTTCACGACACTCAAATTACCAATGTAAAGTCAAGCTTATAACCGTACCTGCATATATTTACAACCTGAAGTTAAATTTAGTTCCATACCAACACTTTTCGTTGTTATTACTAGCTTAGTCCAAACAATAAAATAACAACTACTATATACCTCTAGTCTGAGTCTTTTATTATCCGGCCCAATATGCATGCATCAAGCATATTAAGGAGACAGAAGAAACATAATGGCCATAGAATCATATTCATGAAATTAGGATATGATATTATCGTGAATAACAGGCATTCAGTGAGGCTTAAAACTTCGAAGGACCCTCTCTATTTATACAAGAAGCACTTGTCATGGTAATAATATAATGGCAAATATTGCCTGATTCATGTCACTGCCCCGTATATCAGTACAAATAGAATGAAGAGGAAGTGGATAGATCACCCAAAGCGTCCTGTCTTCCAGGCCTGGGATTGCTTCTGGCTACCTCCAATCCGGGAGATAGAAGCGAAGTCCTCCTCGGTGAAGACGGCGTCATTGTAGGCGAGGAGCGCGGGGCCCTGCCACTGCGTGAGCTTGGGGGAGAGTAGGGAATCGGTGCGGTGGGACCGGCGGTCGAGGCAGAAGCAAACCTTGGTGGCGCCAGCGTCGTCGGCGTTCTGGATGAGCTCCTTGAGCACGGTGGTGCCCTCGGGGTAGTTAATCAGGATCTCGCGAATGCGCCTGGTGAGGTCTACCCGCTGCCCGAAATCCTCGAGCAGCCCGAGGTCGGGAGCGGCGGAGGAACCCATCCGCCCTCGCGATCAAGACCGACAGATGGAAGAGGACGAAGTCACCGGCATCGCCCGGAGAAGAAACCCTAGAGGGCACGACGAGGAGGAGGGTAGTTGGGAGTCTCGTCGTCGCGGAAGGAAGCGAGAGATCGTTGGACTGTTTCTTGGAGCACAAGGAGGGGAAACTAAAAAATAGAGGATTGGACGAAAAATTATGCGGAGCGAGCTGCGGCCGATGAGACGGGGAGTCGCACAGAATTTGGCGTGCGAAACCAACGAATGCACGCAGCGTTCACTGTGTGCCAATCCTATCGAGGAATGCCATACTGAATTAGCGAGTGGGCTGAGTCAACTCCATCTACCCCAACACATGGCCCAATTTGGGCTCAACGAGACGCAGCTTTACCTTTGTTGTGTCCAACAAAATCTAAATCGGGCTCAAGTTTTCGTGGACAAAAAACGAATAATGAAAACGTGATGTAATGAATCGGAAAACCGAAGATACAGCGATTAGAGGCGAGTATAAGTTTTAATAGACCGAATCCAATTTAAAATTTTAATTAGGTTATTTTAGAAATTTATTTTTTAAAATATCAATTGTTTGAAATAATTTGATTTTATTTTAATTTTAAAACTTCTAATTCAATTAAATTAAATAAATTAAAATTTTGCTATTACGATTTCATTATCCTAACCATCACAATTGTTAAGAATTTAAACAAAACATAACATTTAACTTATGATTTTATTTAATCTCTAATGATATCACGTTCTTAAAATTATCATTAAAAATGATAGACAAGCATATATTTTCAAAGTTATTGATTTAAAAATTAAAATTAAATAAAAATATATCATTATTAAAAATTTTGATTAATTCGATTAAAAATCAAAATATTTTTTAAAAAAAATGATCGATTTAATATTAGTTCAAAAAATAAATAAATTTGCTCGAGCTTGATTAAATCGATTGGAATAGTAAGATTTTGGAGCAAATGCTCAACTATCAACGTGATTCGGTGAACTGCCCTTTCGAACCGATGAGTTACATCCGACGTCGCATTCACTGCGTCCCCATTCCCCAAAGCAATCGTGGCCGTCCCTTTCCCTCGCCGACATCATTTCCAAGTACGATTAGTGGGTCACCGTCCTTTTTTATTCTTTTCATTCTATAGCCACCTCTCGGCCGCCATTTTTGACCACTAGTATCGCTCCACGTTCCCCCGTCGCCTGGTCCCTGTCTTCCTTTGCGGCCTTGCCGTTTTGGGAATGCCGTGACTTTGACCCACTTTCGTTACATATTCTAACAAGTCAGAGCGCCTCAGGTATACTCACGTCTTCCGTTGGGGCCCAGCGATTTCTCTATGGGTGGCCGCTTCTGCTGCCAATGACTTGGCAGGTAAAACAGCGGGGCGCTGCGAGGAGCACGGCGATGGATCGGGGATTTCCTCGACAGCAGCAACGAACTTGGTGGATCTGGACCGTTGGATCGGCAGTCTTCGAATAGCAAGGTTGAGCCTTACAAAAGGTGAATCGCAGGGACGAGATCGGGCCACCTGTTTCTGTTAGAACTTGACACTTTGCCGCCAAAGTGGCATCCGATCGTAATAAACCTGGAATTGAGGGGCGAATGGCGACTGCATCTTTAACTAAGGAAGAAGAGGGTGGAGGCGGAACGGGATGGGCACTTCTCCATTTGCTCGAAATCTGAACTCGCGGAGAGGAGAAGAGGAGGCGGAGATTTGGGTAGAAGGAGGAGAGGCGAGGATTCGAAAGAAGAATAAGGCAGAAAAAGCAAAAGGGCGGTGGAGGAGAGAGCCTGAGGCTTGGCATCTAATTCTGCATCCAGATTCGTACTGTTTCTTTCGAACTTCAAATTTCCGATATTGTCGATCTATGCTCTCGGGAAAATAGAGGCCTTTTTCTCTGCCTCCCCATTGGAGAGGAGGAAAAGCAGGAGCACGGCATACAGAAAGGAGTAAAGGTTCGAATCTAGTTAGAGTGTTGTTGTCTGTGCCAATCGAGAGGAGGAATAGCCTCTGGTGCGTGCCGGAGATTGATGAGTGTCCAAAAGCAGTCATCTTGTGCTGCTTCATGCTTCCACTTTTTAGTATCTTTAGAACTTCTGGTATTTTTGTAGATTATTTCCTTGTCTTTTGTGTGCTTATTGGGCCTCGATTTAAAGTTTAGAATTTCTTACTTCTTCTCGAGTGATTTGAGAAGATTCAAGAATGCGGGACACGGAGGTCTTCAGTGAGATATTTCAATCAAGATTGGCTTTCTGGTTATATTTTTCTATCGAATCCTATCCGTGTACTTGTTTGATCTCGTCTGTCGATGCTGTTTGAGTTATTTAATTTCCCTTTGAGCACCAAGGTAGTAGCCCAAGGATTAACTTCATTGATGAATGAGTTGAAGTTATAGAATCTAAGAGAGAAGCTCTATTAATAAAAATATTTATTCTGTTTAGATTCTTCTGACGCCATTGCCCATTGTCCTTCTGCAGGTAAAGGTTGACTTTCTTACCTCTTTGAGGTATTTGTTCTGCTATAAAACAGAGAGTTCAAGTTTTTGGCTATCGACACTCAAGCTTATGTGGTATTAGAACGGATATTGTTGGATTCTTGCTGGACGCTGGCATCTTGAGATCTTTTTTGCTTGTACGATTGATCGTAGTTATGGATAGTCCGTGATAAATTGGTGCCATCCAAGTGCAGCAGTACAAGATGGAGGCCAATCCTAACAATGGCTCTTACCAGGAGAGTAGGAGTTCTCCATTTAGTCATCCTCTGGTCTCTTTCCAGTCAAGTGCAATAGATAGCTCAACAGGGATGGCTCCTGGTGACGTACCTACTTTGGCTGGAAACAGTAACATGGTCAGCATTCTTATGACTGCTGGCTTTGGCATGTCAAATCATATGGATGCTGCTACTCAAGTAGCAAAAGGTGACTCGCTCATCCCAAGCGCCCCTCACCGCTGGCCCCACAGCGAGATGAAGGGAGTAAATCACAGTGACCGAGCGGCCTCTTTAGGCAGGAGAGATGTTACTACTCAAGCTCAATACTCAGCAGGATCTGTGTTTCAGGAAATGATGCCTTGGTTCAGGCATGTTTCAGGTTCACCTGAATATTGGTCTCCCGATGAAGTGGAAACATTGAACAGAGGCCTAATAAAGTATGTATGAGATCTACAAATCATTACTTTTTATTAAAAATCTTTTCTTTTTGATTTTTATAGTGGTGGAGTGCTACAACGTCTTAGTTCATAGAAGAAAAAGTGTCATTGAATATTGAAGATTAGACTTGAAAAGGGAATGACTTTAGAATTCTGCAACATGTATTTATGGTAACTGTCAGTAACCTAGTTGCCTAGGTCACAGTTTTTTCATAACATTTTTCTGATCTTTTCATCTAAATCTTTCTCAACAATTTTTTTCTTTTTGCTGTCTTTCACACATTGGCATCTTTTGTTGTCTATGTACATTTTGATGTCCGCAGCTTATCTGGTTCTCATGCTTTTAGGATTTTCCTTTCATGCTTGCCTACTAACCTGTCTTTGAATCTACCATAAAGTCTTTCTCCAGTCCCTCAATTATTTGTTTGTGATCTACAGTTTGGCAAGTGAATCAAGGATACAAAAGTTCACCAAGATAGCTGCTATGCTGCCTCGGAAGACAATAAGGGATGTTGCATTGAGATGCCAGTGGATGATTGTAAGTTATTTTCTTATTGTTATGAGTTGCCGTATATTTTTCAACCATAGCTACAATTTTCAATATGTATATATATATATATATTTTTTTATTTTTTTATTTATTTATTTATTTATATATTTAAAATCTCACCTTAAAAAATAATGAAACTAGTAGATAGATTCCTGGTACTTATTTGACTTTATGCGAAAGCTTGTAGCCTACTCTGATATACTACATAAAATAATGGTAGACACATCTAAGTATTTACAGGGTGTAGGTATGCACACATCAGTTGGATCTTTTTACAGACACTAGAAAACATCTTATCATGTTCTCTACTTCATCCTCTGAAGATTTTTTACTGTTATGTTTCATATAGTTGACCAATTCTAACCACGTCTATCCCCCACCAATGTTCTATGCTTCTTTTGGTGTGGGAAGTTATAAAATACATCTGCAATTGAGCTTAGGCCATTGAAAAGGTTTGGTTAAAATTTCCTCCACTTTAGAGATACCATGCTTTGTAAGCAAAGGTGGAACACTGTGAAGGTCTTTGGGTGCGTAAGGCACTGAGCAATTTCAGACTCTAATTAAGTTGGAAGACTTTGGGAGATTCATATATATTAACCCTTTACAAAATTTGCAAGTTTCTTGCTTATTACTTGAAGCAGAAGTTTTGTAATGCACTGGGCTACAGTGCTATCTTTCAGATTCACAATTTACTATATTTGATCTGTGTAGCATCCATTTGAAGATTATATACGGACAATGCAAAACAATACGATTGTAACCACAGGTGATAGTTTGTTATGAAGATTGATTTTGGTTACGGGAGTGTGTGACTATAAGACTTTCTTTTATAGCTTTTTCAATCAATTGAAATTGGATCCAATCTATAAATCAAATCTCGCCTTCATTTGTAGTATCCAATTGCTTTCTTCATGTGAGGGGAAACTATTCTAGATATTTTGTGCATATCTTATTTAATGTATCTATCATTTTTACATGTCAATATTTAATTATTTCATCCTAAAGATGAAAGGTTGAATGAGTGATTTATTAATCCTTTTTTATGCCTCTTCTTAAGTTCTAAATATTTTGTCAATTGCATAATGCTTAACCCTATTAAAGAAAATGCTAGCTTGCTCAGTTGGTGATTTTGGAAGTTGTTGCCTAAGTCTTTGGGTTTGAATCCCAACTCCTAGAAGGAAAATACCATTTTAACAATCTTTATAGTACATGTTGCATTCAACCAAGCAGATTAATGATTCATTGGCTTAGCAGATTATATTTGTATGTTTACAAAAAGCCAATGTGGCTGTAAGAAGCTAAAATGTACTGATTCAGATATGACTATTCTACATGGGTATAAATTTAGGCACAGATTCATTCTCTAAAAGATTTTACGGCTGAGTTTGGAATTTGACTTGGGGCATAGATGCCACGATTTAGCTCATGTTGTGCTATATTTTTGAAAAATCATGAAATGTGTGATCATTTTTTAGTTTTACTCGATTTTATGAATTGTAAAGTTATTGAAATCTTTTCCAGAACAAGGAAAATGGAAAAAGGAGAAAGACAGAAGAATATTATTCAACAAAAAAGATAAAAGATATGAAGGTAATGCCTAAGACTTTTTCTCATGGTTTGCCTTATCTGATATCTTATGAATGATTTTTTTTTGTATTTAATTGACCTTTCTTTTTTTAAAAAATGAAGGAGGATATCCGCACTATTCTATGTATTTCTTATGATCAAGCATGTTGATTATACCCACATCAGTATTCAATAATAATAATTTTTTAGTGTAAATGGTGAATTATGAACAAAAAGGAAAGGTGCAAAAATGCCCATGACAACCCACCTGTTCATTTAAGCATGATACAGTAAGGAGTTTATATACATCATCCTAAGGCGAAGGTAAAATTCATGAGTGCCTCGCTTGAGTGAGATACATTGTTGAAAAAGTGATGATTTGTTCAAGCCAAGTAAACCAACTGTCTAAAGATGGGAACCCTGTGGGTGTGGACTTTGGAGTTCATATTTGTCTTGAGAGGAAGCTCAAGTAATTTTGGAATATTATGCTAATACGGCCGTGTTAAAATGTGTCTATGGGGTGCACCATATGACACTAATCTATCAGTGTACAGTTGATATTTTTGGGAAAATGGGTGATTTATGTTAGCTCACCTTAGTTATTTATTTTGTTTGATGAACTATATGATATCAGGTAAAAAACTAATGCTTGGATGCCTAGAGGAAATTTTAGATTGTTTATTAATTGAATATGTTTTGACCTTCATTCTTTTCTCTTAATGTGTTAGGAAAAGATGATGGGTTTTCCTTCTACAAATACTTTTGTGGCTCCTAATTTACTAACAATGCATCATATGAACATCCATGATCAGCTTCCATCTGAAGGTTCGCATAAAATTTCTTAAAAGTTGTTGGTTTACACATTTTTATTATTGGTTTGCATTTTATATTTTGACAAAATGAATTAGAATCCTTCATCTAGCAAATTTTACTAGTGTTCTCCATGAAATATCCACATACACACATCCTTGTTACATCGTGTCAGGTATGAATGATTTCCATCTCGTGGTTCTTCCATACTTACTCCGGTATTTGCCATCAAATCACCACATTTGGTTGGCAAAGCCGCTTACTCCACAACTTCCACCCTCGGGCCTCATTTGTCAACAGCAGGCAATACCATCATATCACTGATCGATTCAGATTGATACTAAAGCAATGGGACTCTCCCTTTGTTGGATTTGGTCAATTTGGAATGGATTGTGTAATTTGTTTATCTTTCTCTCTGCCACGGAGAGCCTAAATGTCTTCATGAAGATCTGTTAATATTCTGATTGAAATAGCATTCCGTGTACAGATAAAAGTAAAGATTCTATCTTACTTAAAGCCAAAGTGTGCTTGTATAGGTTTTAAATCTTTCAATTGTTAGTGAAAGTGTACATCAGCATGTCAATTCATCTTGTTTCTTGTCATGTTAGTTCATATATTGTCAGTAATGTTTACTACTTAATTGCTTACATGATTCACTTTGGATGCAGAACTGAAGACTCTTCTGGAGAAAAATGAAAAATGTCTGAAGGACATTGCAAGAAATCTTGAGGGAGGCATGGTTTGTTATCTTTTATTCCTTTTGTTATTGGCTCTTTATTCACATGATGATCGTTGTACATCTTCTTGCTTTCCACTTGAGTCAAAAGTTTGAAATTGTGCTTTAAGTTTCAGTTTGTATTAGCTTTGGCATGAGATCGTTTGGTCTGTTATTCAGCATCATGAATCATAACAAGGGTGCCCCTATTGGGCACTACTTTTGCCATTGTCTCTATCTTCCTCAATCGGATAAATTCACGAAAACTATTCAATTTTTCAATAGAAGGTCCAAACAAACCTTAAGCTTACCAAAATACAAGGTATAACATGTTGCGTGTTGCTAGGGATTAATACATATTGTAGGATCATGTTGGACCGACTAGAGGGGGGTGAATAGCCCTGCAAATAAAATTATTTCTTTCTTTTTCTTTTAACTAAGCAAAGGCACACACATTAGTTAATTAAAAACAAATATATAAAAAAAAAGTAAGAGACACAGAAATTACTTGGTTACAACCTAGATGGTTGTTAATCCAATGCAAGTAAAAGCTCCACTAATGAACTTCTTCAGGCGGAGTAGCCTCTTACAGATGTTGAAAGCATAAACAATGAAAAGCAGGAGTAGGAAATGAAAAACAGAGTGTGTTATCCAAAACTAGAGGGCACAACCTCTATTTATAGCAAAATGATCGAGGTGACCGTTTTGCTGATATGACAGTCATGGGGGGCGCCTCCATTGATTGGAGGCGCCTCCAATGGATCGAAACTGATCCATTGGTGATCTAGAAGCACTTGGGGCACCTCCAAGTGTTGGGGGCGCTTCGGTTGGGCTGACTCGGCTTTCAGATCTTATCCGCTGTTTTTTTGACGATCGGGGGCGCCTCCATCGCTTTGAGGTGCCTCCATCCAAATGGCGGGTGTGGCGCCTCTGAGCCTTGGGGGCGCCTCCATTGGTTGGGCGCTTGAGGCGCCTCCTGTTGGTGCAGTTTGCACTAATAGTCTAACCCTAAGTGTTGATGAATGACAACTAGGTTAAAGTTAGACTTATGTGTGATCTAACGAATCAACTAAGTGTGCAGAAGTCTTGGTGAGTGAAACCAAGCAAGGAAGTCTTGGTGAGTGAAGCCAAGCAAAGGAAGTCTCGATGAGTGAAGTCGAGCAAGGAAGTCTTGGTGAGTGAAGCCA
>JBBUKS010482442.1:0-16378 GCA_038050645.1 Hedychium gardnerianum
CACGAATTTCTTAAATTTGAAGTATGTCGAAAATCAAGTAGACGTGATGAGGATGGTCGATGGGGCTAGACTTCTCAAAGATTTTGCTGCACCTTTCTCTCAGTCCTTGAGATCTTGTATTGTTAGACCCCTAATTAAAGCCAGAGATTTTGAACTTAATCTAGATTTGATTCTTATTATCCAACAACAACAATTTGGGGGCACACTTTTAGAAGATCCATATCAACATTTGAACTATTTTCTAACATGTTGTGATATGGTAAAGTGGGATGACGTTTCTGAAGATGCAGTCAGATTAATGTGATTTAGTTTCTTTTTAACTAGCAAAGCCAGTGATTGACTATACTCGCTTCCATTAGGTAGTATCACAACTTGGGGATAGATGGAGAAACATTTTCTTAATAAATATTTTCCACCAACCAAAATAGTGAAATTGAGAAGTCAAATTACAGAGTTTAAACAGTCGGAAGGAGAATCATTGTTTAAGGCTTGGGAAAGACTCAAGAGATTATTGTTGTAGTACCCCCATGATGGTCTAGAAGAGTGGTTCATAATTCATTTATTCTACATGAGGATATCCAATGCAGCAAGGATTTTACTAGATATTCCAACGGGAGGTTCTTTGATGAGGAAAAATGTGGAAGATGCTTATTTGCTTATTGAGGACGTAATGTCAAATCTTAACTTATGGGAGGGAGGGGGGAGATAAGAGAGAGTCCCTCTAACAAGGATGAAGATGATATTGTTACAGCAACACAATGTTCATCCAGGCACATAACGACTCCAAAAAGCAATTTGGAATAAATAAAGAGAAATGTTGAGGTTATGAACTAGAGCATCAATGAGATAAAGGAAAGAGTAGAGAATCTAGTGTCCAAGGGGAACGAGTTTCCATCAGAATGCTCAAATGAGATCCTCTCGCCATTCGAGATAACATTGGGCAAGGTAGATGAAAAAAAATAGGATGCTAGAAGTCAGGAAGAACTTTCATACCGAGGCATCATTGTTGAATAAGTTGTCGTAAGTATCGAGTTATGCAAAATTCCTAAAAGATGCATGGTCTCTGAAAAGGAAATTGGAGGAACAGGGAACTATGACATTAACTAAAGAGTACAACACTTTAATACAAAATGGGTCGCTTTGTAAACTAAAAGATCCTAGGAGTTTTTTGATACCCTGTACTATTGGTAATGTCAGCATTGATGGAGCAATTTGTGATCTTGGATATAGTGTGAGGCTTATACACATACATTATATAGAAGAATTGGACTTACTAAATTGAAACCCATGAACGTGACTTTACAATTTGTAGATTATTCAATACAACATCCTATGAGAATGATTGAGGATGTGTAGTAAAGATCGGAGATTATGTTGTGCCTGTAGATTTTATGGTTTTGGACATGAAAAAAGATATGCATATCCCCCTCATACTGGGGAGACCTTTCCTAGCTACAACCAGTGTTGTACTTGACGTCAAGAATCACCGACTTTCATTGATGATAGGTAGAGAAAGTTGAATTTGATTTGTCTAAGGCTATTAAATTACAATCTGAAGTGGATACTTGTTGCAGTATCAAAGTGTTACATAGAGTCATACAAGAAGAGATAGAAAGCGAGGTATTAAATAATGAGGCATATGGAGATGAGGGAAATTTTAACTCCTCACGGTGGATGGACAAAAAATCTAGACTTATTTATGGTTAGAGAGAGTTATGAAAATTCTAAGCCAAGGAAAAATGGAGAAACAAAGGTAAAAGCTCCTCTTGTCGAGATGAAGCCACTCCCTTCGAACCTTAGGTATGAATTTCTTGGATTGAGCTCCACATACCCTATGATTGTGAATGTTGATTTGAATAAGTCAGAAACCCAGAGGTTACTTGGGGAACTCAGATTGCATAGAAAAGTCCTGGGATACACCATTGAAGATATAAAAGACATTAATCTGTCTTTGTGAATGCATAGAATTTTGCTTGAAAATGATTATAAATCTTCAATAGAACATCAAAGACAGTTGAACCCAAATATGAAAGAGGTAGTCCAAAAAGAGGTATTGAAATTATTGGATGCAGGAGTGATCTACCCAATTTCAGATAGTGAATGAGTGAGCCCAATTCATGTGGTCTCGAAAAAAGGGGATGACGGTAATAAAGAATGGGAATAATGAGTTGATTCCCACTAGAATGTTTATAGGGTGGCAAATATACAGATTATCGAAAACTAGACAAGGAAACAAGAAAAGATCATTTCCTCTTACCTTTGATTGATCAAATGTTAGAGCGATTGGCCAAACACTCACACTATTGCTATTTGGATGGATATTCAGGCTTCTACCAAATTTGAATTCACCTGAGTGATCAAGAAAAGACTACATTCACTTGTCCATATGGTATGTTTGCTTACAGAAGAATACCCTTTGGCCTTTGTAATGCCCCAACTACTTTCCAACGATGCATGATGATTATCTTCTCTGACTTTATTGATAATATAATGGAAGTTTTTTTGGATGACTTTTCTGTATATAGTACCATTTTTGATTCATGCTTTGACAAATCTCTCTAAAGTCTTGCAAAGATGTAAAGATGTTAACTTGGTTTTGAATTGGGAAGTGTCATTTTATGGTCAGAGAGGGGATAGTTTTTGGACATATGATTTCTGAATGGGGCATTGAGATTGATAAAGCAAAAATTGAAGTTATCGAGATGTTACCCCCTCTAATAAATGTGAAGGGAGTAAGGAGTTTCCTTGGGCATGCTGGATTTTACCGAAGATTCATAAAAGACTTTTCCAAAATCTCCACATCTTTGACTAATTTACTTTTGAAAGTTGCTATTTTAATTTTAACCTGGAATGTTTGGAAGCTTTTCACAAGATAAAAAAAAGTTTTGGTGATAGCCCCAATAATGCAAGCTCTGAATTGGAATCTTTCTTTTGAAATTATGTGTGATGCTAGTGATCTTGCTGTTGGAGCAGTGTTGGGGCAAAGGAAAGACAAAAAGCTATATGCTATATATTATGCAAGCAATACTCTAGATGATGCTCAAGTAAACTATGCCACCACGGAGAAGAAATTGTTAGTCGTGGTATTTGCATTTGACAAATTTAGGTCATATTTGGTGGTATTCAAAGTGATAGTTTCCACAGATCACGTTGCAATTAGGTACTTATTGAACAAGAAAGATGCAAAGCCCCGACTCATTCGATGGATATTATTGCTCTAATAGTTCGATCTAGAAATCAAGGATAAAAGAGGCTCAGAAAACATCAGTATGATGAAGATGGGAAGGATAATGACTTACCAATTAATGATTCTTTTCCTGATGAACAACTTTTAGTAATTAGAAGTTCAGATGCTACATGGTGCATAGACCTAGCGAATTTTTCAGCATGTGGGATCTTACCCCCGGAGCACACCTATCAATAGAGGAGAAAATTCTTCATGGATGCTAAATATTTTATTTGGGATGAACCATTCTCACATAAAAGATGTGCAAATGACATCTATAGAAGATATGTTCCATATGAGGAGATTCGTGATATCCTTTACCACTGTCACTCTTCTGCTTACGGAGGTCATCCCGGGGCAATGAAAACTGCAGTAAAAGTTCTACAAGTAGGATTCTATTGGCCCTATATCTTCATGGACGCTTGGGATTTCGTAATGACATGCGATCACTACCAAAGGATAGGAAACATCACCAAAAGACATGAAATACCATTAAATACTATACTAGAAGTTGAACTTTTTGATGTCTAGGGGGGTGAATTTTTTGGGACCTTTCCCCACATCCAGGGTGAACAAGTATATCTTGGTAGCTGTTGATTAAGTTTCCAAGTGGGTGGAGGTCGTTGCATCTCCATAATGTGATCAATTTGTTCAAAAAGGTCATTTTCCTAGATTTGGAATCCCATGAGCAGTGATTAGCGATGGAGGATCTCACTTTATCAAAAGATAATTCAGAAATCTACTCAAGAAGTATGAAGTTAATCATAAGATAACCATGTCATGCCATCCTCAAATAAGTGGTCAAGTAGAAATATTAAATAGAGAGATCAAGAGTATTTTGGAGAAGACAGTGTTAATATCACGGAAGGATTGGTCTCATAAATTGGATGATGCTTTGTGGGCATATCAAACTGCTTATAAAACTCTCATAGGAATGACGCCATTTCGGTTAGTCTATGGGAAACCTTGTCACCTCTTGGTGGAGTTGGAGCATAGAGCTTATTGGGCTATTAAGCAACTAAATTTTGATCTAAAGACGACTAGAGAGAATTGAAAACTTCAACTGAGTGAATTGGAAGAAATCTGGTGAGACGTATATGAGCATGCCAAATTATACAAGGAAAGAACTAAGATATATCATGATAAGCATATCATGAGGAGAGAATTCAACGAAGGTGACTCAATGTTGTTATGAAATTCAAGACTTAAGCTTTTCCCTGTAAAATTAAAATCAAGGTGGTCGGGGCCTTTCCAAGTACAGAAGGTGCATCCATACAGAGCTGTTGATATTTGGAGCAAAACATCGAGGATTTTTAAGGTGAATGGCTAGAGATTGAAGAAGTACTTTTTAGACATACAAGTTGATGAGGGAGAAGTGCAAGACTTTCTTGAGCCACCAAATCTAGATTGAGGGATGTTGGTCAATATTCAATAACTTAGTTGTAGTTTGTTAGTTTAATAGTTGTGTTAGCATGCATCATGTATGTTTTGTTCATGTTGTTCTTTTTGATGTCAACTTGAAGCACACATGTATAATTTTGTCCTTTAAGGATAATTTTGATGATACCATGTGAATACGCTCCTTTACTTTTGGTAATTTATATTTTCTATATCTTGTAGTAAAATTATGAAAGCATTATTGAGTTGATGATGGTTCACCAGGTGTCTACTTGTTAGTTTTACTATTTCACTTCACTTATAGTTTGATTCCGAAGAGTCGATTTAGTATGATTTAGTCATGATTCATCCTGTCAAACTAGTACCTTGGTAACCATAGGTGACCTTCTCCCAAAATTTTAGTTACTGGATAACCTCGGTTCATGTTAACTCATTTGGAAAAATCTGATCTCAATCTAAAAAAAAAGAAGAAAAGGATTTTTTATTCAAGTGTTGCATATTGCAAGCACTTAGTGAAAAAAAAAGAATACAAGAATAATAGATCACAAAAAATTAGTAGTCGTAAATGGAAACTAATAAGTTATCCTTTTGAGACCGAGTTAGATTACTAGGGAAATAACTATTATGTTTCTCTTGAAACAGAAGTATTCCTTTGAGACTTTATGTTGGGAAGAGGGGGCGAACCTCGTGTATGATAGGTAAGTGCCTAATGCTAGAAACTTGGGAACACGATGGAATGATGACTTGACTTAGGGCGGAACTTAAAAATTTTAGGAGCAAACTATGCATCGTGCACTTAAACTTTCTTGTTAGGCTTTGTGAAACTAATCGAATGCCTTTGCTTAATGATAGTACTACTTGATGAGATTAGATGAACTTATTGAAGTTGAGAGATGATCATTCATATTGATGTTTGCTAGAGGACAAACAAAGGATTGGTTTAGGAAATTTTGATGTGTGCGTTTCATATAGGATTTTTTTATCATAGTTTTACACACACTATATCCTATTTCTTGTGTGTTTATCTCATGTTTTCATCTATTCATGCTTAATTTTGATACTTTTCTAATTTAGAGAGCTATTCTTATTTATTTTCCTTTATAGGGCATGAAAAGGAGTGAAAACGGAGTTCAAAGACACATTTCCAAGTTCATTCCAGCTACCACAGCAATGCCAAAGTTTCAAAGTCTCCCAGAGTTCACCATGGGAAGGTCGTGCCAGATGACATGGTCGTGCCAAATAGCACGACCGTGCCAAACAGCACGACCATGCCAAACAGCACGACCGTGCTGGATTTCTAAACCTCCTCCAGTGCGCGCCATGGGTAGCCCATGCTAGCCAGCACGGGTTGTGCCCCATTTTTGGCTCTTCCAGCAGGTGCCATGGACTACTTGTACCAACCGACACGGGTCGTGCCAAAAATTTAAACATCTCCAGGGCACACCACGGGCCACCCGTGCTAGCCAGCATGGGCTATGCCAGCTAGCATAGGTTGTGCTAGGCAGCGTGGGACGTGCTAGGCAGCACGGGACTTGCTAGATCTATAGAGCTTGCCAGCAGCCACAGTGCTCGAGACGGGCAGGCCGTGCCAGCGGACACCTGGAACTCAAGTATAAAAGTTGATTTCATATCAGAAGCTGGGGATCTCGATTGGGAGCAATCCAAGGGTCCCAAGAAGACTTCAGAGAGGGGATTCAAGGGATTTTCGATGCCTCAAAACCTAGAATTCAAATCGAAGAGCATCCGGAGACAATCCTTCACATTGAGACTCAACTTTTCTTCTAATTTCTGAATTTGTCTTGATTGCAACTTGTTTACATGATTATCTCTGGTTGTAACTCTGAATTTATGGAGTAGACTCTTGATTCTAGGATTAAGAATTAAACCATTTGATATGTAAACACTACTTTAAGAATCTACTGAGTTTGAATGTTTTATTTCAATGATATGTGTGTTTATAGTCCGGATCTACTAATTGAACACGATCTTGATACCAAAAGCACAAGATTCATATCCCATGAGGATTTGAGGATGAACCGAAAGGAGAACCCATTCCTCCGACCCATATCACCTATGAAAGTAGATTGGTATGCTATGAGGAGCAATAGGCTATCACAAATCTTAATAGATCAGTTTCAATTCGTCACCACACAATAAGAGAAGACAACTTGGGGGTTGTGGGTTATCATGTGACAGAGATCTCCTTAAGAAAGCAATCTCTCAACTCTATCGCTCTGAAAGTCGATGATTAATTGGAATGGACACGCTGGTGTAGTTTCCAAAGTTCACATCGGATATCATAGGATAGTCTACCTACATAAACAACCATTGGGGATAAGAAACTAAACATAGATTAGGTGTTTATAATTATTATGGTGAAACCGAAGTCCTAGAATCATTTTTCTCATCAAATTCTTTTGGATCACTCTCCTTCCTTCTTTCTCTCATCTAGCACAATTCTCTCTCTCTCCTTACCTTATTCTCTGATTTCTTTTTACTGTTTCACGACTCAAATCCATGATTAGTCTAGATAATTACATTTATTTAGTATACTAGTACTTAACCATGAATCCTTGAGAATTTGATCTTTTTATTACTTGACGACATTCCGTGCACTTGTAGAGTGACACACATCAATAGCCTCGTGGCTACTACTCCAAGGCTCGCAGTCACTTTGACCACTTTCGATGGGCAATCACTATTAACCTTCTTCTCAAAAGAGAAGAAGGTGCATTTCTTTTACACAGATAGGGTTCGGTAACAATCTTACCAACCCTTAGAATATCAAGTACAGAAAGAAACGAATAAAAAATTATGCAACTAACTAAGTATTACCAAATGCTAGGCTTGTTTGAGCTCATAGTGGTGTCGCGGCATCGTTGCATCATTGTAGCTTGAGCGTAGGGATGAAGCGTAGTTTTTTAATGTCACGAACGTGTAAGTTCACTCTTAGAATTGATGATTTGAGGCTCTGGTCGAGACCTTCTTTTATAGTTGACTCTAGGTGTTAGGATTGGTATGAGCTAGAGGGGGGGGGGGAGTGAATAGCTCGCTTCTCTTCTTTGAACTTGATTTGCAGCGGAAAACATGAAGCGAAGACTCCACAATGCTAACGCTTAGATTTTACTTGGTATCCACTTCCTTAAGTTGACTAATCCAAGGGTCTACTCTTTACTTGCAACTCCACTATGAATGACTCATTCTCAGAAACTTTTCATAGGTGGAGAAGTCTCATATAAGCTATTCTTATAAGAACACAACAAGAAAACACAAACAAGATTACACAAGAAATCGAAAATGACTTTGCTACAATGAACCTTGCTTTGCTTGCTCTTTTCTTACTTTGAATTGCCTCTTGGTTATAGAAAATGCAGTAACACTTGTCTCCCAAACCTTCAAGAACCGACGTGTTCAAAAGCTCCACGAATCCCCTTTTCTAGGGTTGCCTTCGGGATAGAAAATTCCTCCTAATCGATTGACATTATCCCCAATCGATTGTCACGTTAGCTCGACCGTTTAAAATTTATAGAATGACTCTTTTTTCTTTTGTCTAATCGATTGGTTAGTCATACTAATTGATTGACTAGCCTCTAATTTATTACCCCAATCAATTCTGAGGCTTTCTGTTCACTCTAGAACTTTGTCTGAATCGATTGCCCCAATCAATTCACAAGCCTTCTGTTCCCTCGAGTTTAGGCTAAATCGATTACCCCAATCAATTCACAAACTTTTTGTTCGAGAGAAAGTCTCTGCCAATCGATTAAGCCTCCTCTCTAATCGATTTCGCAGCTCCCTTTTTCCTCACAAAAAACCCACGGCCAATCGATTGCCCTAATCGATTAGTGATGCAAGAATCAATTGCCCTAATTGATTTTAGCTCCTTTTGTTCTCGAGAAATAGACTCCTAATCGATTGGGCACTGCTCAATCGATTAAGTCAATCAATTCGAGCAGCACAATTTGAAAGTTCGGGTTTAGGGTTTACTTATCGATTGACACTTTCTGCCAATCAATTGGTAATCCTAAATTAAACCTTTTCAAGCCTGAATTTGAGTCTTGCCTGATATCTAGTTGACGTCAACCTACTTGGACTTCCTCTACCCAATATCTAATCATTCGTGACCTGTTGGGACTTCCCATTACCAATATATGGTCAACCTTGACCTATTAGAACTTTTCACTCATGCCAAGTGTCTGATCCTCCTTGAACCACTTGAACCACTTGAACTTCCCATTGTCTAACCTCAGTTAGGACTTTCTCTTGCCTAACCTCAGTTAGGACTTTCGATCATCAAGTGTTTAGTCCTCCCTAACCCACTTGGACTTGCCCTTGCCAACCTTCTCGTTGGATTTTCCCTTGCCTAACATCAGTTAGGATTTCCCCTTGCCTAACCTCCAGTTATGTCTTCCACTATCTAGTCTCACTAGGTCTTTCCTCTTGCCTAACCTCAGTTAGGAGTTTCCCTTGCCTAATCTCAATTAGGACTTCCCTTGCCTTGTTCTCAACTAGGTCTTCCACTGCCTAGCCTCTCTCTAGGACTTCCCTTGCCTAGTTCCCAACTAGGTATTCCCTTGCCTAACCTCAGTTAGGACTTTCCAAGTCAAGTATCTGGTCCTTCCTTGATCTACTTGACTTCTCTCTCACATATTGTTAAACATTGAAACTCAAGCTCGAGCCAACCCGAGCTTAATCAACTTGGTCAACCTTGACCCGAGGACGATTGCACCAACAATCTCCCCCTTTTTGATGTTTGACAATATGTTTAAGTTATACTAACTCATAAGCCCAACTTCCTTCTTCTCATGCCAAAGTATGAATGAGGGTTTCCTAACTTAAACCCTACATTCTTCCCCTTTGGTACACATCAAAAATCTTCTCCCAAGATTCATCTCTCTTTAACCTCCAAACATCTAATGAAAGTCTCATATCTTTCATTGTCACTAATGCTCAACCTTGAGCAAACACCCCTTCAATTTTCCTCATCTTCACCATTCTTCTACAAATCTCCTCAATTCATGCCTTTAAGAAGAACCACCCCTTCAAAGCATGCTCCAACTTCTATCATTGTACCAACATTGATTTGGAGTTCCTAAACCTTTAGGAAATCCCAAATTCTATGTTTTGAAGTTAAAGATTCAACCTTGAATCTAAAACTCCCCCTTAAGTCCACATTAGTCCTCTTTAATCATTCATTTCTAATTTTCATCAAGAAAATTATTCTTAAATACTTATCCAGACATTTCACAGGGTTAGAAATGGTTAAATCTCTTAAATGTAGCTTAATCGACTAAAATAAACTCATTTCAGCCGAAATCAGTAGCTCCCTATCAATTGGTATCAGATACCAATCGATTTCGGCCTATGCCGCATGTACCAATTGATTGGTAATCGTGTCTAATCGATTGAGTTTCTGATTTTCTGATTCAAATTCAGACTGAAATTTAGAAACTCATAAATAATTCTACGATTATCAAAAAATCATGAAATTTTACATAGACTTTACTTATGTCAGATATTATCAGGAAAAAATAGTTTTCTATGAAAATATTATTGGTGTAGGGAGCACCATAATCAAATCTATATTTTGATGTTGTCAAAGGTTCAAAGTTAAGTCTTATTGTTATATGATAAACTAATCCAGTGTACAAGATCTCAACTCTGAAAGTCCTAGTAGGTCTGGAGGACCCAATACTAGGCAAGAAAAATCTTGGTAGATCATGGAACCAGGTAGCAAGTTTAGATGGGTCAAGAGGACCTGACATCTAACAGATGGATTCGATAGGTCTAGAGGACCTGATATCGAATCAAGTGGAAGCCTTGACAGGCCGATCCGATGCAAAGCAAAGTCCAAACAGGTCTGGAGGACCCGATGTTTGGCAGGTGAGTTGAGGTAAGCACCTAGAGTTAGTGCAGTGAGGTTGTGTCCCAGTGGGACAAACCTTAGACACTGATCCAACTGAAGAAACCAATGGAGGTTTCTAAGTTGAGATCAAGACAGGTCGAACTGTCTTATTCATGCATACTTATATATGATCTAACCTTTGTTTTTGCAGGACTGTTACTATTATTATATTTCCTCTGCTGACTTTATTTTGCAGATAAAATAAAGTTCGGATTTAACTTAGGTTCGGTTGACTGAACAAGAGGTTCAGTCGACTGATCAGACCAGATTAGCACAAAATCGAACAGAGGTTGTAAACTTGGAAAGACTGGGATCAATCGATCAAACAAAGAAGGAAATAAACAGCTAAATCGAATGAACACAGAAAAGATAAACATAGGGATTAGTCGACTGATAAGCTTTATCAGTCGACCGATCAAGCGTGATTTCTGGGATCTAACAGATCGGATTAGATTAAAGAAAGAAGGGAGTGTGTTCAGTCGACCGATAGGAGGATCAGTCGACTGATCAATTTTTCAGTCGACTGAACGCAGCCTATAAATGAAGCCCTCGGGGTCCGAGCCGAAGATAACTTTTCCTTTGTGCTTCATTCTGTTCCGGCAACTACTGTTCGTGCAAGCTAATGTTACTACATCGAGAAGCAACCCGACAACCTACGCCAAAGTTTAATCTCTTATTGTCAATATATTTCATACTTGCATATTACTTGTAATCTACATACTTGTACTACCTTGCTTCCTCGGAAGAACTACTTTAGTGGATAACCCATAAATACAATCCAAAGGGTCATGGGTTCTTGGAGTAGGAAGTCGGCTGAGCTCCGAACCAAGTAAAAAAAGAGTGTGCCTTTTGTTCTTATTTTCTGCTGCCACTTTGAGTTACGTAAAAAGAAAAGATTTTTGAACGAGATTCACTCCCACCATCTCTCTCATCTCCAATGATCCAACACAAGCGACCCAATCAACATATAGCTGCTAACCTAGAAATAATAATAGACAGCAAAGGTGGTGAGTACAATAGAAACACTCAGCGAGTATAAGAAGATAGTGCATGAAGAATAGAGTATACAGGGATTCAAAGTATATAGTCTCAAAGGAGGAATATACTCACCAACCAGAAGTACACATGTAAGCATCTACTACACCATCATCCTATTCAACTGCACACAGTATCATTAGTAGTAACAGGTAATGAATATCATGGGTACAACATCTCATGTGCATATACTAGTGCAAGTATCAGAATACAACCAACATATGTGGGAGTCATGCTCCACCATAATAAATCACCATATGTGGGAGCAACGCTCCACCACAATAAATCATCATATGTGGGAACAATGCTCCACCACAAGATACTGTGGTCTGTGGTACCCATGATATATATGACCAAGACATCCCGCTCGTCAGCTATGGACTGCATGAGAAATGTTCTACCACAACTGGTCTCGTGAGCAGTTCGAAATATCAGGGTCTCTGTCTACATGAGAAACGCTCTACCACAATGGGTCTCGTGGGCAAATAGGAAGTAGCTATCTAGCTACGGGCTGCATGAGAAACGTTCTACCATGACTGGTCTCATGTAACAACCCAAAGATAATCGTATAACATATCTCAATCACAAACAAATCTCTCAACCACGAATGGGGGACACGGTCGACAGGATATTCTAACGGTGACTGACGACTCTCTCAACCACGAATGAGAGACACGGTCGACAAGAAACATGAGTCTCCATGATGCTACGACTAGCTCACACTCAAAGGGAGCCTTGATCGACAGCATGCATGCAACACCATGATGCTACGACTCACTCAACCAACCTAATGGGAGACATAATCGACAACATACATGCATCACCATAATGCTATGAATAGCTCACACTCTAAGAGAGCCCTGATCGATATCATACATGCATCTCCATGATGAATATGATACAACCAATCCTAACATCGTGAATGTCTATCTATGCAATGTACACAACTATGTCCATAAAGACATACTAATCATAATACACGCCACATGCATGTTTATAATCACAAATCAGACATGATAGTCACTAACATGATACATCACATAGAATACATGTCACACACATGTTTATACCTACGATCATATACATACATCACATGCTACAATATTTAGGGTACACGCCACACACGTGTCCACCACACAATCTAGAACATGCAAGAAAAGCTACATCATTATTGGTACATGTCACACGTCCACATCTATAATTCATGAATAATGTATTACATCCTACATTACCCTATGTACACACCACACACGTGTTTACAACTAAATGGCATAAATGAAACAAAAACTAACATATGAACATAAATACAAGTCACACGGATGTCTATCAACTATATGATCATAGCATGTTCCTAATGTACACACCATACAAGTGTGCACACTACAAGATATGAAAACAATAGAGATTGCATAGAAATAAACTAAGCATCTCAAGTACAAGCGAGCAAGTATCAAAACTCAGGTAGCATGTGAATAGAGTCAAGGTATATATGTCTACTAGATCAATTTGAACATATCATGCACTAAAATCAATAACTATAAGTGACAGGAAGGGAAGAAATACCCGCCACTAAATTATAGATCATGTTGAAGAATGCTCAAATTCAAGCACTTGTCTTGAATCAATGCCCTGCATCATAGAACACAAATTACAACCAGGTTCTACTATGAATTCAATAACTAAATCACATCCTAAACTGATTACGAAAACCCTATTTGGATTAACCTAATCATATCCAAATTTAATTACAAGGCTTATGAAGATGAGTTCTCTCCACCTCATAACCCTAATAATGGTCATACATGAAACTATTAACATTAATCCTACAATTAGGTCTAATCATGAACAAATTTATTTTTGTATCATCCACCCCAAACTTCCAGACAATCAAAACCAACTCTCCATCCAAGCCTCTAGGGATAACAAAGCAAACACCAACCAATATTACCACACATTTTCTGAATTCAAAACCACTCTTATACAAAACAATCCCTGGTTAGTGGAACTAATTCAAATCCAAGAATTCAAGTTAACCAAAACTGAGTTTACCACTGATCTATACCTCTATGAATTGAGTGGCCGAAATGGTACTGTGGCAGTGGTTGGCTGGCCAGAACAGGAGTTACAACCCCCCCAATTGGGGGTGGTTGTTGGAGGAAGAATCGATCAGATTAAGGGGTTGTAAGCAATACTGTAGATCGCTAGAGCATAGTGGTCAGCCCTAGATTTGGCCGAAGCACCTAATCTAGCTAGTGGAAATTTGACTGAAGCAAGGATGGCTGAATTTGACCCAAATTTAGATTTGGACTCCAGCGCAATGGAATCGAGATGGCTGGAGAAGAAGTGAAACGATGTTGAGCTATCAACAGGACAAAGGGCTGGTAGTGACGTCAACCAATGGAGGGAAACACTGGTGACATGTGGTGGTGGCAGATCGGTGGTCGGAAAGGAGGAAGAGCCGACAATCTGTGCTCGTGGCCGAAGAGAGGTCGATAACGGCGGTGGATCGATCGGGGAGAAGGCTTGAGACCTTGGCTCTCTAGTCGTGGCCTGACCATGACTGATAGTGTCTGGATGGAGCTCGGCACCATCGAAGTGGTCGAAGGTGGTTGGCAAGGCAGGGGCGGCGGTAGCGTTGAGCCGATGGGTCGTTTGGAAGAGGGGAATGAGGGACTAGGACCGGCTGATGGAGTACAGTGCCGACGGTGATCACCCTAATTTGGAGGAGAGGTAGTCGTGGCTAGCTGGCGGCAGCGACGGTCGGCATGGATGGGGGCGACGACAATGGATTGGGGGAGGAAGAGAAGAGTCGGGTGAGGGCTTGGGTGAGATAAAGAGAGAAAGCATAGATTTATAATTTAAAGCTTAGGTTAATAATTTAAATCTTAGGTTAATAATTCCAACCTTAGGTTAATGAAATTAATCAACTCCCAACTTAATCGATATTTCAAATAGGCTTTCCAAAAGTCTATTATTTATATCCCATCGAACTTGTCATATTAGCTCCAATTAAATCCAAAAAAAATCCTAAAAATTGCCAGAAAATTTTATAAGCTTATTTCTCGTTTAACACCCATTATTTTATTATTATTATTATCATATTTAACATTCTCCCCCACTAATAAAATTTATCTCTAAATTTACTACTCAAGTGCGGTAATCACAATAGCATAGTCAATAAATTTAAGCACCGAAAGAACTACACGCACCTTAAGTAAATAGGTGAGGGTATCAAGCTTGGATCTCATCCTCAAGTTCTCAAGTTCTCCTCATCAATATGATGTTACCATCCAACTTTGACTAGTTAAATGGTTTTTGTTTCGCAATTGACACTCCTTGCAATCCAGAATCCACACAGGAATCTCTTCATAGATTGTATTAGTCTGGATCGGAATTGACATATCCTTCAGTATGTGAGTAGGGTATGGCACAACCTTCCTTGGCATGAATACATAAAACATATTATGTACCATCCTGCAAACGGATAGGCTACTCCACAACCTTCAAAATCGAACCGACTGATCTGATTAAATTGAAAAAACTAATTTTTTTTTAAATAACCAAACCCACTAATCTTTCGAATAAAAATTGAACAAATCAAACCAATAAAAACCAAACTATGGTGTTGGTTTTCAAACATCATCACCATTGTGTGCCACCACCATATTGGTCTCAGCACTACTATGGTGTGGTCTAGTTCGGTTTGGTTGATAATATTGGTTTAATCAAATTAAGAGTTTTAAAATTAAAATTGAACCAAATTACCATAAATAATAATTTTAAAAAAAAATAATTGAATTTCAAATATAATGAACCAAACTTTTAAATTTGGTCAGTTAATTTGGTTTAACCAAACTTTTGCTCACCCGTAATCCCAACACCATTATCCTATAAAAATAGCACCAACACTATACTAATAATTTTTTCATTCCATCCAACTATCATCATTCAACAAAGCATATTAGAATTAACATCATATAAAAAAACATAATTCAACAAAAATAGATTATACATTTATAGGCTACTCCTAATTTAGTCATATTTAAACATCCTCATCCAAAAACTCAAACTAAATTAGTTTTAACTCTGAACTAATCATAAATTTCTTCATAACTTGACATTGTAGTGCCCTGCAAAAATTCAAAATGATGATGAGAAATATAAATAATTGACCTAATAGTTCATTTTAGTAACAAATTTAACAAAATTAGTTGTATTAAAAACATACCCATCAATATCCACAGTATCCTCATCATATTCAACTTAAGTGTAATATGCCTATGTTTCTTGTGAATTTGTAGCTACAAAATTCAATGAAGAAGACAAATCATTATTGTAGATTATAAAAAGAAGAATATTTTCATTCAAAAAAAATAAAAGCTAATTTGCAATTTATATTACCTTGTTTCTCATTTGATAACCAACTTTGAGTGAACATCAATGCTTCTACGGTTTTCGGATGAAGCCTAGTTCTATGTGTTGGGAATCCTATGCGACAAAGTCAAATTACAACGTAAAAATAGGATCCCTTCCATGATCCATGTGAAAAATTTATGCAAGTTAAATCTACAAAATAAGGTCCTATCTAATAGGGTATACCTTCGTTGCGTGCCCTTAGCTTATCCCGTTTGTACAAGGTGTGTCGGATCTCTTGCACGTTCAAGTGTACGTGCCTCTATGCATATCCACACTAACACTCTTGTACCTTTTGGAGAAGACTTAGGTTGTGCTAGCAACCTTTAAGGGAGAATTCGGCCAAGCAAGAAAAGGGAGGGAGAAAAATGAACCAACCAAGAGTTTTGCAAGAGAAAACTCTT
>JBBUKS010482452.1:0-16377 GCA_038050645.1 Hedychium gardnerianum
CATTATTTTACAAAAATGATGTTAAATACTTAAAACTCTCCATTTGAGATGACTTGTCATTTCTTATCTTAACAATTATCTTATTACATCTAATATTGTTAAACTTAAATTTCAAATATTCTGTCTTTATTCTACTAAGTCTAAAACATTGCTTCTAGTGTTTTCCGTTAAAATTCTAATTTAGAATTTACTCCTTCACGTGTTTCATCTACCAAAACAATATCATATGCAAACAACACACCACGGTACGGTACTGTGTCTTGAATGTGTATGGTAAGTTTGTCTATGATTAGTATAAAAAGATAAGGAAGAATTGATTCTTGATATAACCCTATCTTTATCAAAAATATTTTAGTTAATCCACCTCTTCACTCTGGTCGTTACATCCTCATACATATCCTTAATTAGTTCAATATATGTTATACTAATACACCTCTTTTCTAGAATTCTCCATATAATTTCTGTTGGACTCTATCACAATTTTTTTCTAAATCAATAAATATCATGTTTAGATCTTATTTTTGCTCTCGATACTTTTCATTTTGTAGCCTTAGAGGATGTATAGCTTCTATTGTTGACCTACCAGACATGAACCCAAATTAAATTTCGATCACCGTGGTCTCCTTTCTTAATCTTTTTACTAATACTCTTTCCCAAAATTTCATGGTATCACTCATTAGTTTAATACTTTGCACAATTTTGTACGTAAATAACTTTATAAGTCATTTAATACCTTATTTTCCTAAGCACTTCAATAACTCTATTGAAATATCATCTAGTCCAACGACTTTTCCATTGTGCATCCCATTCATCTTTAATACATTTTATTTGTATAAGATCTCTTGTCTTCCTCTCTCTCTCACTTTAGTTATTCTATAAATATCTCTTTCCTCTTCTTTTATATCCAATCTTCGATATAACCGTTCAAGAATTTCATTATTTGCTTCATTCACTGTTTTCTAAGTCTCTTTATTTGTTATTGTATATTGTTTTAAATTTTCATCGTTCTTACAAATATATAATTCCTTATAGGTTGTTCGTTTTTCCTTCACTTTCTCCTATACTTTCCCATTCCATCACAAGATTCCTTACTTGATGGTGCATGCCCTTTTAACTCACCGAGTATACTTTTGGTTACTATTTTCAACTTTGATATCATCTCATCTCATGTTGTATTAGAGTCACCATATATTTCACCTAATACTTGTACTCTTATTTTCTCCTTAAATATGTTTTGCTTCCCATCCTTTAACTTCCACCACTTAACTCTAGGAGTCGTATATATATTTCTTCTATTGATACTATGCTTGAGGTATATATCCAACACTACGAACCTATGTTAGGTAGTTAAGCTTTCTCCAGGATTAACTTTGCAATCTTTACAAAAATCTTTCTATCCCTCTTCCAAACAATAAGAAAGTCAATTTGCGATTTATTATTTCCACTTTTAAACGTAACAAGCATTCTTCTCTTTTCTTAAAAAACGTATTAGCTAATATAAGGTTATATGTTATCGCAAAATCCAATATAATTTTCTCTTCTTCATTTCTCGTTCCAAACTCATAACCCCCATACACCCTCTCATATTTTTCATTTTTCACTCCGACATGCCTATTTGGATCGTCTCGTACTAAAATCATTTTATTTGGTGAAATATAAAATCCTACTTGATGTACATATATACTAATTACATTCATAATTTCTTTCGCCACTATTATCTTGAGAGCTATAATTCTACCTCTCTTTCTAACTACTCCTACAATTTCATTCTTCAACAAACTATCTACAATAATACTCACTCCATTTCTTGTTTTACTCTTTCCTGTGTATCATAACTTAAAACCCGAGGTCTCTATCATTTTTGTCTTCTCGCCTACCCATTTTGTCTCTTGTACACACAAAATACTAATTCTTTTCCTAATTATCGCATTTACTACCTCCATTGTTTTACCAGTGAGGATTTCTATGTTCTATGTTCCAAATCTTAGACTATTAGTTTTCCTATAATATTTATTCTTATCCAACCTATAGTGTGATAACTTTTGTTTATTTAACACTACACCCAAGTTCTCATGGAGATGTAGCGATCATTGCCTATACATTATAGTCAGACCCTGTAACGCGAACTCTTACATATTTAACACTATACCCGAGTTCTAAAGATGTAGTGGTCTTTGCCGAGACGTTACAGTCGGACCCTGCAACGCGTTCCTTCCGAGAAACAACCTAGCATTAGCACAATAGTTTAATGGATCCATTCATTAAACATTTGTCTTAGTTTAACGTTGGTTGCAACCTAATACAACCCTCCTCCTTTATCCGAGCTTGGACCGATCATGACTGGTTCGTGATGGGCAGAGTTAACGAGGAAAGGAATAAGAAAACAAATTAAAAAGGAATTTTTTTCATGTATTTAAGGATGAAAGGAATAAAAAAATTAAAATATGGGGAGGAAGGAGAAAGAATTAAGAGGGAAAAGAATTAACCATTAAAAAAAATAAAGAAAAATTTTTTAAATTGAAAAACTCAACTGCCTAAAATAATTTTAACAAAAATTAAATTGAAAAAAAAACTCAACAGCTTTACCGCGGTCTCGCGGGAGGCCTCCACGCAGTCGTGGTGCTCTCATGAGGCCTTCGCGCGGGCACGATGCTCGCGCAAGACCTCAACGAGGCCGCGGTGTCGTGTCGGTGGCCAAGGGAACGATAAATTTCGCCCGTGCAACCTAGTATGGCACGAGATTTTAAACAATGATTTTTTTTGTAAGATATTATGATTTATAAAGTGTAGTTAATTTTATAGTTAACTTCAAGGCTTTAACTTATAAGAAGTTAGTAGAGATATTATTAGTAGTAACTATATTAGTAGTCAAGATGTTTGTTGTCTTTAATCTTTTTTTTCAAAATTTTAATACAATTAGCTACTAATTACTACAAATTGCCTTTTGGAAGTAACAAGCCAAATGAAAGGAAGTTAAGGTGTAAAACCCAGATAAATTCATCTTAGCATGTGTCAAAGCATTGAATGTCAGTATGATTATTATACAGCATTAAAACTAATCAGATCAGCCTGTCATAATTTTTCTAGAGAGAATTTTTAGCATAAAAGAATAAAATACATTAACCTAACCTATTTATTAGAAGGAAGTTGGCAAATATTACCTCAATTTGCATAACAAATTCAGAACATTTACCCACCTGTAAGAGGGAGAGAGAACATGACACCAAGAGACTCATGAACTTTGAAAATGGAGATAGCTTGATCCAGTGCTTTTAGTGGAGATGCAGGGGGGGAATCTAAGGTTTTCATGAGCTTCTCTAGAAATTTATCTTTCTCTTCTAGAGTAAGTAAGTGGAGAAAATTTTCCACATCAGAAGCAAAACAAGATAAGTGTCCAAACCTGTGGATTTTAAGTGAAAGAAGTTACAAGGGTCGAAGAAAAATTCTGGATAAAATTAAGAGCACAAATAGTCATTGCCCTCACAATGGCCTGAAGAAAAAAATTGTTCATAGATCAAAAAGATAAATGAAAGAATAAGGATATTACTATGACAATGGCATAAAACGATAACAGTAAATTTAAAGGAAAAGTGAAAACATGAATAATAAGAACAGAGTAATCGCTGTTATCAAGATAATTGTCAGAAAAAGTTAATCAACATGATTAGAAGTTATAACTCATTTTAAAATATATATATATATATGAAACCACAGCAACAAATACCCTGCTCATTTAAGTCCTGTATTTAAGAATTTATCATTAAGGATTACATGCAAATGTGCCATAAAACCGGGATCAAAGACAGTTTGGTCAGTTATAGATGGAAGTAACTTGATCATCTAATTATAAGTAAGAAGTTTTAACATTTGAGGAAGATAGAGAAATTTAAGTAACAGAAATATAAAATATTTAGATCATAATTTTGTAACTTTATCTTGACATGCAAGAAGCTTGTTCACTTTCAACTTTAGATAATGTCAATTATATTTCCTTAGAAGTGTGATGAATAGAGCAATACCAATACACTTTGGCATCACAAACAATACTACAAAAAAATATATATCCAAAAACATAATGTACAATAGAGCAAAGAGATCATAATGCCTTTATCAGTCTTTATATCAAAGATAAAGAAAGAAAGGCATTCCCATCGGAGTATAACATATTGATACAGGAAGATTCATACCATCTTACTATTGCAAAAATGTCATTTTATTCAGAAAGAATATAAGATAAACTGTACTTTAACTCATGGGGGAAAATTGGAAAATGAAAATCAACTAAATCTTCATTCAGTGAGGTTTATAAGTTAAATATGTTAATTCAAAATTTTCAAGTGAAAGTACTATGGAAAATATCAGTGTGAAGAAAAGCAAACAAAGCCCTAATTGACCATTAGCGTACATTGCTTACTTAACAAAATATCAGTGTTAGAACCATGCTCACTAAAAGGAGGTGTCGCAACTTCAAAGGAGGTCAACCACTAGTGTTTTCAACAGAACATGGGAAAATGTTGGACAGGTGACACATGTTTCTGGTTGGAAGTTGCAGATTAGTGAATGGATTGGTGATTGTAATGCAGTAACTAAGTTTATTTTATAATTCGGTTTAAATTGGTGACATTCCATTGGATCGTTTTAAGAAGATATGTTATTTCAAGAGAATAGGTCAATTTTTTTCTTTTTTTACTCCTGACCATAGGGTGCCATCAGACCACAATTAGATGTGAAATTAATCTCCATTAAGAAAACCAAAAGGATGCAACACGAGTACTTCCCAAACCATCACCCATTGAAATCTTACTCTTGCCAAAATATGCTTAACTTCGAAGTTTTTATGGGATCTAGTACATTAGTGTTGGTAGGACTACATTAGTGTTGGTCTTGACATGAGGTGTCCCCACTATATTGGATGTGAAACTAATCTCCGTTAAGAAAACCAAAAGGGTTGAACACAAGGTCTTCCCACCGAGGGGTTATGTATCTTAAAACTACTTTTGCTCAAGCATGCTTAATTTTATAGTTCCAATGCATTAGATTTGGTATGAACGCACCTGGTCATTTTTTTGTATAACCATGCAGTATTTCACACAACATTAGATGTGAAATTAGCGACTGTTAAAAAAAGGGTAGAACATGAGTACTTCAAGGGGGTAACCCATTCTAGGTCATTTATTACCATGTTTTCTATGTTAGGAATACCAAATAATTATCTTTTTGGGTGAAGAGGTCATGGTTCAGGGTCTTATAAAAGAAGCACTAGTTGCTCTTCATAAGGAATATTTAATTTTAATAAAGTTTAATTCTTGCTTTGAGTTTACTTGTCCTATTGTTGCATCTAGGTGTATCAAAGCACAAATTCCTAATGCTGAATCCGCCCTACACTATTGACCTCCATCACTTTCCCTTTCGCATCTATTGACATATCCAACTCCACATCTCATTACCTGATTATGTCTTTATTACCCAACCACCCAGTATACTGCTCCTTTTTTGTGCCCATGGCACAAATTAATTTTCCTCTCAGTATACTCCTTCCAAATGACCTCCACACTATACAGATCACCTCATGTACCCACATGCTAGAGAAGACTTGTCTCCATCTTCATGGCCTTCACATATTATCTAACACCCATCAGATTTGATCATAATTCTGCCTGCATACTAGCCTCTGAGAGCTGAGAGGAGCAAAGCCTCTCTTCCATCATCAATCAAGTCCACAAATCTGCAGGTAGACGACACCTCCTACTTTCCTCCTATTGGTAGAACAAAGCTCATGAAGGATCCCATCTACACCTTCCCACCTGCTGAATTCAAAGTACAACCTCCGTGGGAAGCCATCAAGTGAGGAAGAGGTCACCAAAGGTTCCAAACCCATTGAAGTCCTTCCCTCAGAGTTCCTCCCGTTAACCTACTGCATTAGAACACAATCCTCCTCCACCGTAGCATCTCCATCAGAAACCTTTATCCACCTATGCAATTTTAGCCCTTCCCCACTTGTGTACAAGCTTGAAGACGACCAAACCTACCTACACACATCACCTCTTGCATCACATGGGGATGTAGAATTCTTACTGTTGAAACTCTATACTAAAACATTTGACACCAACGCTGTTGGTGAAGACCTAACAGTCTAGACTTCTTGCCAATCTTGATCCAAAGGGTCAAGAAGAAAAAAGGTAAAGGCTACAAGGGCAAGGAAGAACTAGAAACAAACAAAATCACGAGAATGAACATGTAAACTGATATGAACACGGAATCTTTATTATATAAAGAGTAAGTACATTTATATAAAAGCAGAATATAAACTGCAAAATGAAAATAAAAGCTAAGTCAGGAGAGTCTTTACTCCACCTACTTCCATTTCATCTCCTTTAATTGCTTCCTCTACCCTCTCTTCTACCAAGGTCATTGTCTTACCCTTTTTCAGCCGCTTTCCTCACCTGCTATGCCAAAATGAGAATTTTCTGCTTGGATCACATGGACTTGATTCAGTAAATTGCATAGCTCGAATTGGAAGATGATCGGATGAAGCTGAGCGATCGACATGGCTGAAGTTCTTAACTTATTCACTGCCACTTCCATCTCTTTGGAGTGTCAGCAGGCCATGAGGTTGAGTGTCACTTGATGGACCTGCCCAAGCTCATCCAGAGCCCTCCTATGCTCGACCACCATTGCATCATGAGCCTCTTTGATGTACAAAACTTTTTCACATCTCAACCTCCAAGCTAGCCTAAAGGGCCTGACTGTGAGAGATGACTAAGATGTTTTGCACAACAAGATAACACTTCACCCAATTCAAATCATGCTAGTACTTCAGCAAGATCTCTTCTGCCTCACAGACACCATGAGTCGCTCCTTTGCTTCATTGAAAATGCTCCTCCCCACTGAGTTAGGTGACATATGCTACCTACTTAGGAGGTCAAGTTTGGTCGAGTCAACCTAACTCTCCATCATATTGGTGTTCTCCTTGTTTGGCACCTCCACTTTCCCTATGAACCAATTAATGTGAACCTCGACATTATGAACTCAATTCTAGATGATGAATTGCTTGTGGAGGTACAACATGGTGTTCTTCAAGAAGCGAGATAGAAGGTTAGGGAAGGACAACTATGGAGTTTTAGGGAGAGGTTCAAACACAGCTCTTTTAAGTAAACCGCGGTTTAGCTTCAAATTCTCTAGGGATCATCAATGTCGAGGTCTCCATCTCCCACTAAGCAACTTGTCCTTTGGAGGCCTAAACCAGTTCTTAAGTTTTTAATGACCCAAGTAAAAGGCATTTAGTTGAGATAGGCGCAGCGCTCATGGAATTAATTTTTCCTCAGGTTTTCATTAGATACTTACGAAAGCATTAAGAAAATTCTCCTTAAAAGAATCGAGAGACACAGATATTACATCAACAACAAAGAAACTTCCATATGTGAATAAGACCATTCTATTCTTCATGATCAATTATGTGTTTGTTTGTGCATCTCTCCAATAAAGCTGCATATAAATTTTGACTTGGATGTACTTGCTTGCTAGTATTTTCACAAAAATAAATTTAGGAAAACTGTATGCAAACTAATTATCTCTGATAAATACAGTTAAAAGTACTACTCGTTACCAAAATTGCAAGATGTCATATCCAGTTAAAGAGAAACACAAACCTATAGAAGTAAGTTAGCAAAGCCTCCACAAAGTTGTCATCATGTTTGGTACCACACAACCGACATCGGCGTTCAATTTCAATATTTGCAAGGTAAGCACCTCTGACAAAACCGCCATTGCAATCCGTTTGCAGCCTCTGAACAAGTGACACGGCACTGGAGATGCGGGAATTAAACTGCATGTTCATGAGTCAGAAAGAAAATTTCAGTGTGGATGAAAAGGAAAAAGTAATCAACATGGCATTCCATTAAAAAAATCATTTGAATGATTACAGAACCTCATCATTGCTCAAGTGGTTTGCCTTGCAAGCTCCATTGTCATCAAATGATGGTGAGCAGATTTGCATGGTAGCATCCATCTTTAACCAATTTAGATCATCCTCCAACAGACAGCCTAGATAGCACAGGAATACCTCCCAATCATCAGGACTGCCAAGCCAATACAAGGTCAGTATCATAAACCAAGAACAGGGATGTCATTCATCAAGCAAATAAACCAATAAGTCATTCATTCAGCAAGTTTGTATCCCTATCAATCCATCCAAAAAAGGAAATATTATCATGTATGTTCTCACAATAACTATTTCAAAATGAACTAATTCTTTCAGCACCCTATTTCTCCTTTAAAAAATCTCTACAAGCTCAAGACCAAACCAAAGAATGTAATCAAATCTAAAGGTTGACGTTGCAAATAGCGAGAGAATGGAGGGTATTACTACAAAAAGATCTTCTCTTATAATCTTTTCATAAGTTGAAGGAATAGGTGTAGATAAAGTACCACATTATAATTTGGATCTTTTATATGATAACAGATCCAGTAATATTTCAAATTTAATGAATAGGTGTCACATGGGTAGATATCCTCTTCTAGCATTGACTCAGCTTACTGATCACCATCTTCAATTAGACTTCACCTAAGCATGGCACTGACCAATACATTGGTCATCATCATCAAGAATAGCATCATAACTTCCATATGTTAAAGGCACTAACCATTCGTCTAGATCTTTGTCATCATTGCCAGGGAGCTTCTTTGGCAAACTGAGACATTATAGTCTAAGAGAACCACAATAACAAAAACATCACCTCTCCCAAAATTACAGCATAGTTTACCATCACGCTTTCTGCACTTGGATCCCTTGCTGCACTGCCTCTTTTTCTTGTGGCCAACAATTGTTAACGTTGATTGCATCTTGGTGTTGCCCTCGATGCAAATTTTATGTATCCTACAACACCACCTCTTATTTCGTCATTTTGATGAGCAATCTATCAATGGAAAAATCTCAAGTTCACATTTTGGCTAGCAGTCAATCTGGAATTTTGTTCTCTTTTGTGTTAAGACTACCATTGGCAGCAGGCCTTAGTGTAGTGACATCCTATTTCCTCAGACTTGGGCACAATTTCCATTACAAATATGAATCTAGGTATCTGACATCTCAGTTGCTAAGGGTGTCAATATCAGTAATGGCGGATTTTTGACAAGGGCACAAGAGGGGTAAATGAATGATTCAGGTACCAAAGGTATCTTGTCAGAACTAGAATCTCCCTAGTTGCACTCAAGTGTTCTGCTCTTAAGTCAACTGTCAGCCTAGAATGACAGCACTGAATCCATAAAGAAGGTACAATGTTCATTAAACAATGTTTTCGGCCAAAAGGGACAACATAATTTAAATTATTAATAAATTATGTATAGTTTTAGGATATTAGTACTAATAATAAACATATTTTATACTAACAAAGATTCATTATTAGTATCATTATATATATTTATTAATTTGAATAATAATCTAATTTATGAAACTTGCTAATAATAATCTATAAAAAATTATCTTTCTTCGCTTTTAACTAAATGAAATTCTACCAACCCTACTGACCCAATACAAAGTTTTTTGGCTGGCCAATCCAAATATTGATGTCAATTTTGTGAATTGTGAATTAAACAATTACTCAACAATAACAGTATAAACTAATATCATTTAATATCATATTTCATTCTTTGTTAAACTCAGAATCTCCATAAATAATCACTTCATGTCCCCTCCTAAATTGTTTGTTGAGCAATCAAGCTCCCTTGTTGCTTGTTGCCATCTGCCACACAACTAAGCCTTGTTCCAATCAATCATGTGACATCCCCGTTCATATTTGTGTCAAGCCCCCACCAAAACGTGTGCCCATCTCATTATAGAAGTTTTTATTCAACTTTGGAGGTACCCCATGTGTTTTTTACGATTTTCAGACTGTCTTGGCTGGATGATTCTATAATCTTGATGTGCAACTTGTGTCTTTTACCTAGGCATTCACCCAGCAGGTCAACATCCACAAATTGGCATTGCCCAGCCAATATGCCCTCACAGAATGGTGCTAAGGCAATTGATCATTGCCTCACTTAAGCCCCTCAGTGAATGTTTGAGCACCTTTTAGAACACTCGAAAAATATATATAGCACCCAAAGAAAATATGTCCTGATATTGTTGAAGAGACAAGAATATTAGGATATAAATCATGCATCACACTAATCCAATATAAAACTATTATCAGAACCCAGTTGTTGATAAGTCAGAGAGATGAGATTGTGACGAGTTCAAGATATATCTTTTGCAACGAGTGCAATTAGGTGATTGATAAATTTTGCCATCATGAGATGCAAATAATTAAAAATTTGAGATATATCATAGGTACTCTTATGAAGTGCTTCGTTATGGAAACAACACTAGAAAAATGTCTTTGCTGGTGTAGCACTGCTTACTTTTTCTAGGCTTTTGGCACGTTAGAAACCTAATGGCATATAGTCTACTTCCAATTTTTTTAAACTAGAGTAGTTGGTATTGTCAACTTTATATGATTCAGGTGTTCTAATATCTGTGATCTAAGTTATCCACATAATGCATGACATAAAACATGTTGAAGTAGTAAGAATCCACAGAATATGCACAATTTAATACCATGACACTAGAACCCTCTCAAAGATCTCAGTAGCGGCAGAATAGTTGCATGCACGAGCTAGAAGCCTCCCCTGTCAACTTGAAATCAAACAAGGACACAGGAATGATAAATCGGAAGTTGTATTATAGACCATGTTAGATATTGACTGAAAAGGAAAACTAGTACAAATCCAACCAAAAGAAATTTCATTAATTATGAATGTCAATTCTCACTGACGAAAAAAGCAGAAACTTCAGACAAATAGTATTGAGATAAGGTTGGGTTTAGCATTGCATTTACATTTAGAAGAGCATTGAGTAAAAGTAGTTTAGTGTTTGGTAATTTACATTTTAACATTACTTTGCAAAGCAATTCTGTATCCTATAACACTTCGTGAAAGTAAAATTAAAATCACTTTTTACTATAATTTGAACAGTGATAACAATTTAATTAAAATATAAATTTAATCGCAATACAAATATATTATTATTATTATTATCAATAGTTGAGTAGTCAAATATTAATTTAATGATGAAACTTAAACTTGATAGTAAATAATTATTTGATTAATTTTAATAATTAAAATAATCTTAAGGACATTATTTTTTGTAACTTGCATTTCAGAATTACTAAAAAACAATTGTGCATCTCGTAATATTTGGTTAAAGCACATTAAAAGTCATTTTTAACTAAAAGTTAAACAATGATAATGCTTTTAATAATTTAATTGTTATAAATTCAATTACAATGAATACATTATATTATTTTTATAATCAATTTTTGTGATTTTAAATATAAATTTAAAGAGTGAAACTTAAATTAAATAGTTAATTATTACTTATTTTGTTTTAAAACTTAAGTAAACTTAACAACATTGTTTAATATATTATATTAATGATTTTTTATTTTGATTTTATTAAATAGTGTTAAAATATTTTTTTCATTTGTTTACATTGTTAACACAAATAATAATTTGTATTTTATATTTTTTTTCAATTAACATTGACTCAAATACTAAACATTCAAGTACTAAAATACATATAATATATTTTAATAAAACATTTAACATTAATGTGCATACTATTCATATTAATATTGCTATTTTTACCTAATTTTTTATATTATATTTTGGAAGTATATAAAATTGCTTTGGGAAAATAGCTTTGGGAAAGCACACCCTCATCTGTATTGGAAAAGTAGCTTTCAGAAGTCACTGCTTCAGGGAAAGCACTTTAGGCATATACCAGACTATTGGCCCCTGAAAGGATTCCAAAACCTTGCCAAAGTGTCGCAATCTAAATCCAAAAAGTACCTGGATCCGCAGTTTGTCCTCTTGAATTCCTATAAGAGAGCCAAGATCCCCAGATAGAACTTCCACAGCAGCATCAAACTTTTCTTGTTGTTCCAGAAGTGACAAGAATAGGACGAGTGCTGAAGTGAATTTGACAAGTAAATGAAACCATATTATACTCCAAATGAACATGAGGCATCAAAAGACGATGTGTACCTTCCGGATCATGCAGGCTATTGGAAGCCATGTGCTTCTTCATTAATGCCTCAGCTAACTGCAGGAGTTTCTGGCTGGTGCTGCTACAATGTACCTAAAAGATAACGAACTTAGCAGAAAACTTCAAAACCACATCATCTCAGAACTAAATTTTGAAATCTCAATCCCTGTCAGTTTTGGTATGCCAATACAGGTTTCAGTATTTATTTACTTTCAACTATAATTGTATGCAAATTAAAGAGCATTCCCATTGACATTCGAGAGAACAATACTTTACAAATTATTATAAGAATCCCAGCCACATGCTCATAGAGTTATCAAGTATTTACATTATTCGTCTTCCAGTTTCGATAAACAAACTACAAATTTTTAGCCTTGTTTCCTTTTTTAGTTGAAAAAAAGGTTAACTGTTTTTATTTATTTCCTTTGTAGGAAGGAAGAGCTGATCAGCTAACCAAAGCAAGAATTCCGTTGTGTATAAGATATAATAAAGACTTGTGTTAAATCCGTCTTCATCTAAATTAATAATTGTATTGAAAGCAACATTATTTTTGTAGGTTGAGAATTTTCAAAATGAGATCAAAATCTTTTGTTTATAATCTTTTTTCATTCAAAAGAGAAAAAAATCTGAATCTTTCTTTTTCTCTTGTCAAAATTAATGTCAAAAATATATCTCAGCTACTCTATTAAACATTGTTGTCTACTCATCGAGTCTTATTATCATTTAACAAACAAATATTAGCATCTACATAATTTTCTATATTATTTTTAATATCAAAATAAAGCTTAATTGATAAATTTATATCATCTTTAATATGCAACAAAGGGCAGCCCGGTACAAGAAGCTCCCGCCAATGCGGAGTCCTAGGGAAGGGTTACGCACCTACCCTGCTTTGCAAAAGACTATTTCAGAGACTCGAATCCATGACCTTTAGATCACACGGCGGCAACTTTACTGTTGCGTCAAGGCTCCCCTTCATCTTTAATATGCAACAGTGTAGAATTAATTGTGTAAATGCTTTGTTTTCTTAAAAAAATGAGAATAATAATTAACTCCTTGGTTTATCATTCACTTAAGTCCTATACGTAAATAGCAATTCGAGAGCAAAATTTATGCAATTAGATTGGTTGTTTAAAATACAAATCTGTAAAGAAAATATAGCATCTATTTCATTTCATTTAGTGTGCTATGCTTAGGGACAACAATATACAGAAAAAAATTTGATTCCAGTATGAGACATAAAACCACCAGTGGCGTCTACCACAAGAAAGAATAAGGATAAGTGTCTACCAAAAGAAAGAATATGCAGCTATATTTTCATTTTGTTCCTTCTAAAGTATAAACCCATGCTACACTAAATTTTTCAGTCTCACTGCACTAAAAAAGGATTGTTTTCAGATTCAATCGGAGGAGTTTGAGGATGAGGTCCTTATTTATTTATTTATTTTCTCAGCCTCACTATCTCAGTGTACTCTCCTCTCTCCCACTGATCTCTCTCCCTCGCACCCAATCTCTCTCACTCCTCTCCTCTCCCTCCCACCCGATCTCTCTTGCACAGTGTCATCACCAATGATCAGATCACAATGTTGCTCTGGATTAAGCCGTCAGTGGGCATCATTCCTTCCTCCCTTCTCAAGTAGGTTAGCCTCTCTCTCCCTTCTGAATTTCGCTTTCTCCCTGGCATCGCTCATGAACCAACTTCTTCTCTAGTGTCATCATCATCATCGTCTGTGTCAGTATCAATGTCCATCAACATCTCAATACAAGTGCGAAATGAAAAATGACCACAAAGCCTCGAGATTTTAATCTATGCTTTGTACCCACGTTATCTTGATAAACAATTTCAAAATCACAAAATACTAAATATGATAATTTCAACATGTATGAAAAAAATAGCTCACAAAATATCCAATCACAACATAAGAACATACACAATTTCTAATAATTGTGGTATGAGGGTGAAAGTATATTTTCTCTTAGATTCCTAAAGTAGCTTATGGCCACAATTTCATACTAGTGTTTGTTGATGATTTTCTAAAATGATTCACTTTTAATCCTATTATAAATCCAACAATACATGCTTCCGCTTTACTTTCTAGAAATATTAAGTTGCAAGGACTATCTCACATAGGATCATGGGTGCTAATATGAAATATTAATATTTAATGAATAAAACAACAAAAAAAACCGAGCACCACAAGCTGTCCGATCCTCCTAAACTCTCTTCGTTTTAAAATCAGGAATAGGTTTCGCCTTACTACCAGCCCCTCTAATCGTTGTACCCTACTCTCTGCAGACCCTCTTATAGTTCGACCCTACTCTCCTCACTTTTTTGCCATAGAAAAATTCCTAAGTGGGATTGGAGAGATCAACTAAATTCATTAATTCAATCAATTTCCACTACTTTTTAGATGATTTCAACTAAAATCACAATAAATTTTAATCACTTTTCCACTTGATTACCATAATTTAAGAAATTTTGAAAATCATGTCCCAAAATTGGATCAGCCTAGGCTGATCACCACCCAACCCGGCTGATCCATATTGGGATTGGCTAGTTTGTCAACCATGCATATGATTTCATAATTCTTGTAAATGCAAGATTTGTTATCAATCACAGATCCAACCTCTAATTTGGACCACCATATTGCTCTTTAAAAACGTACTCACGGATGCATTACTTTGCCTCCTCTTTGTCGTTATCCCTTATACTTATTTATTACTTAGTTGGATTGTCTTTGTTTCTCTTTTAGCTTAACATTTAATTCCTAATGTTATTTCAGAGGCCTTTCCTAATACAAGATAAAAGCTATGATAAATAAGATAACAAACATTCATTTTAATGGCACTTCAGAATTTATTAACTTTCTCTTTGCAAATTCATCATTGAATGCAAGCCATTGTTCACTTGAATAAATCACCTAGAGGAATTGTGAATCTTTTAAAGGCTAGATTAGCACTGCTTCAATAAGAATATCTCACTTATACAGCAATATATCTGTTATATTGTTGAAACTTTCAATGGACCTATTGCGATTTCTAAAAATGTTGACCTTTTTGCAAAATGACAATTAAATAACACCCACTTCTCTTCTCACATGCAGCGCTTCCTCCCCACACAATCCCTAACCTCCTTCCCACTCGGGTCGACACGACCAGTTTTTGCCGCCACACTCCAGATTCTGCCAGAATTTTTCAGCAGAGAGAGCAGCAGGCAAAGCTCCTCAACCAGCCGTGCCATTGCCATGCATAATTGCCGCCTCACGCCAACTTTCACCAGAATTTTTCCAGCGGAGAGGGCAGCAAGCAAACTCCTCATCCGGCCGCTCCGCTACCCTGCACTGTAGCCACCTCATGCCAACTTTCGCAGAATCTTTCCAGCATAGAGAAAGCAGCGAGCATGAATCCTCATATGACCATGAAATCACTACCGTTAACCACTATTGCCGCCCCTAGTTGTTGCCAACGTCCTCTTCTCCAAGCAGTTGTATGTTTTGGAGCGAGTTAGACGCTTTGACTTATCAAGTGGAGGTTTTCCTACTTGTTTCATTATAATCATCTTGTGCATATTATAAAACATTAAAGATATTAGATAACTATAATGATATCTTCAAAAAGGAAATTATAGTGAATAAATTCTGATGCTTTTATTAGGTGAAAATTAGTGATAAACTTATACTTTTGTTGTTTATAATGACTTCTACTTTGTTTGTCCTTTTTACATTAAACATTTATCTATTTGTTGTTGCTTTGTTGAAATTTATTGATTAGATTGCCAAGAGACAACTTGAAATTTTAAAAAAAAACATAAATCTAAGGCAGTCTATTCAAAAGAACTTGGATTATTATTATGCTAAATTAATCATAATAGATGAATAATAGGCTAAACTAATCACATATAAATAAATAATACAAAAGAGCTTTGGCTTTGCACGCTTAAGAAGTCATGCATTTCTCAAATAATTTAACAAGAAAACCAATGCAGTCCTTGTTGCCATCGAGCTTCGGCTCTATTATTTATAGAGCAAAATCTAATACTACAACAACAACCAAGTCTTATCCTACTAGATGGGGTCGGCTAGAAAAAAAGAATCTAATAAATTTTCAAAATTATAAAGTATTGGCTCTATGCTCTGAAGGAGTTGTGTTATATGTTAGGATCGAAGGAATTTAGATATCTCCACAATGGTATGATATTGTCCACTTTGGGCCTAGACCCTTATGGTTTTGCTCTTGGGCTCTACCCAAAAGGCCTCATACCAATGGAGAGATCTTTCCCTTATAAGTCCATGATCTTT
>JBBUKS010482515.1:0-16364 GCA_038050645.1 Hedychium gardnerianum
CTAATAAGTGGTCATAGGGTATATATCTCATTGTACAGAATGGTGAATCCTATGTTAGCCATTCAATCACCTTCAAACACTTCGACTTATACTCAATCATCCTGAGTCCACACCTCCTCGGAGATGCTTGTTTAAGATGTCAAAGTATAAGTTTTCATAACCAAGATGACTTGAATACCTCAAGTCGAAGGAAACTCGCACTTAAGCTGTAATGAGATCTTCACTGACATATCTATATATGTAAAGAACCATATGAAGTTTTATGACATGTCACTCCAATGAACTAGTTATCATTCACTAGCATCCATGTTTAACTCTTGACATCTCAATGTCTCCAACTAGTGAGGAGTGACTGCTTGGATAAGCCAAAGAGAATAACTCATGCTAGTCTTACAGAATCAATGATGTCCAAACTCATCAATTCATCGACTAGGGATGATTTCAACACATTCATAATGACACATGTAAAGATGCTCACTAGTTGTGATTCAATCACAAGTTTTCTCATGCTATGAATCGTATTATGGATATTCAATAGTTGAGTTTAAGATTCAATCAAACACATAAAGAATGTGCACTCAAATACTAAATTATTTATTTATCCAATAAATAAGTACAAATCATAAGGCGATTGTTTTAGAATACCTCTCAAATATAACATACTCCCACTTGGCTAGGGAAGATGCTAGGCTTGGGGAGGTGCCCCCACTTGCTCCCACTTTGGCTCGGATGGAGGCGGTACATCGAATGACCTCCACACCGCCGACTGCAAGGACTTCCCTAGTGCGCTTGGCTTCCCTCCAAGTAGTCGCGGAGCCACACCCCTAGAAGATTCAAGGATACCATTGAGGATAACCAGGAAGAAGCGTCGTTCACCAATGTTTCCCTTGGACTCACGGTCGCCCCTTCCAAGCTAGGTCCCAGTTTCATCCCCAAGGGTTTGAACTTCGACTTCCCTCACCAACTCGAGGGGTTCTCACATCAGGGCCGAAACCAACAACAACCCTTCACCCTTGCCTATTCAGCTTCCGACATCGCCCGCTAAGTCAGGGAATTACTAGAGTGAGGGCAACTCAAACCTTTCGCATGCTCTAACACCCACACTTGCGGGCAAGACCTAGACTTCACCAGCCAAGCAGGAGAGCCTTCGTCTCGGAGCTAGTTCATCCTGCCACTCTCCAGGTCTTGGCTTCCTGGGTCATTGAGAGGGAAAAGAACTTGTCCCTGTTGCTACAGAGATGTCTCAGGGACCAGGGGTTCCAGGTGAATGCCAGATGAATCTTACCCTCTATGGTTTGGTAGCGACCAAGTGGATGACCGAGGAGGAGGAGGCTGAAGGCATACACCCTTTGGACACTTGCTGAGGAGCTGTTGCTGACCAGGGTCGAGCATATATCTAAGTTGGTGGTGTTTGGCTGGCAATTTCCTGAAGTGTGGCAGGATCGTCGAGAACTGAGGGCCCAAGTAGCTGAGTTAGAGGCTTGATTAGCCTAGGCTCCTTCCAAGGAAGTCTTTACCTCCATTCGGGCAGAATTGGGCTTGGCGCGGGTGGAGATCACCTTACTAAAAAAGTTGAGAGCTGATCCTGCCACCGTTTAAGTGGAGCTTAGCCAAGTAAGGGGGGTGATGGCGGAAAGGACAGCGTAGAAGCTCCAAGCGCCCCTTGACCTGAACATGATGAACCTACGAGTGGAGCCCCTCGAAGCCGAGGTTAAGAAGATAAAGTTGGAGAAGAAGAAACAGCGAAAGAGAATGATGGCTGCTACAGAAGCCCAGAAGAAGGAGCTTGAGGCCTCTAAAATCCAGACAACATTTACCCAAGCTGATTTGGAGGGTACTTGAAAGAATTCGAGCTCTTAAAGGTGGAGATGGAGGCTACCTGGGCAGCGGCTGAATTGACCCAGGCTCTTGCTGAGGCCCGCCTACAAGAATTAGAATCCCTTCATTCTTAAGGGGAGGTAGCCCCGATTGAAGCGAACCTCCAGCTGTAAGAGGCATCGGAGACCGCTCAAAAGGATGCTGAAACGATCAGGGCTTTAGCCGAGGCTCGCTTGCATGAACTAAAGGTTGCTCATGCAGCACTGGAGATTACCAAGGCTGAGGTAGGGGCTATGGAGGCTTCCAAATCTAAGTTGCAGGTGTCTTTGGGGGCCCTGAGATGCCGACTCAAGGAAAAGATAGCCAAGCTCCAAGACTATCAAGGTGAGGAGGACAAGCGTTGGGCCGCCAACAAGATGTACTACTAGGTGTCACTCATGATCAATCCATGATTAATGGTTAATTATGGACAACCAAGATAAACTGAAAACCTATTGGGTCACACGTATTACGAGTTTATCCAAAAGATTTAAAATGAGTTTGAGAATTGAATTCTCAGATTGAGAAAGACTAAGTCTGTTTGGACCAGACAAAGGACAAAAATGAAAATAAGAGTGGTGCAACGGAAGTGTGGATGAGTCATGTCTTTTGAAGACGAGTTAGACCATCTTTGGTTTAATTATAAACCAAAATTGGTTTGGTTTTTAATTGAAAGAGTTTTGATTTTGAACCAAATCAAAAGCTTAATAGGTTAAGTTTTGATTAAAGAAATTTGGTCGAGTTTGGGCTTTCTAATCCAACCCATCTAAGGGATCCATATATTGATATAGAAGAGAGAAAATATTTGGTCCGTGAGATTTTGTTGGGAAAAACCTAAACCCTCTTTCTCTCCTCCCTCTCTGATGTCGCCGACCACCACCCACCAAGGAGAGGTTTCCTCCTTGGTTCTCCGGCCCTAGCCCATACGGCCACCATCACCCTCTGGCCAGTAACCCCCCATGCCTATTAGGAGGTCTCCGAAGGTTTTCCCTCCGACCGTTGGAGCACCACCGAGCAAACAATGACCGGGCAGATAGGTTCTATCAACCCATCGTTCAGCCTCTTCCCGGCCTCCTTTTGCCCCATTTCCAGCGAGTAAACGTTGCTACTGGATACTCGACATCTAGGGGTACTTATTACCTCTTTGTCAGCAAATTTTGGATGCTAAAAAGCTTCGAGAAGACCTGTTCAAAACGGATTTTCCGAGCGGACAACGAGCTATTTTCCAGTTGCTCTCTTGTGTTGGTGTTGTTTGGTTGCGTATGCTATCGGACACCAAACCTCAATTTTGCACGCAAGGCTAGTATCTTTCACGAGGATGAAACTCGTGACTTTAAAAATTATCTTGAAGATCATTTGGCGTAGATACGAATAGAGGCGAAGCTTCGAGAGCGTCACTTGGTTGACGTCATTGCCTCTTCGCGCCATCCGTCAGGTATACCTAGTGTAAATTTACTTTCCATAAAATTTTAATATGCGATCATGTTTAGCATGTTGTATCCTTGCATTCGTGTGGTGTGTGTGATGTAATAAATTAGTTTATTGTATTATTTTATACTTTTGGATGCGCATGTTTACGAAACGTGTTTTAGCACACACCCGCGTCGGGCTCCCACAACATAGCTGCCTTCTCTCTGGTCTCAATAATCAAGTCGAGATCAAGGAGACAGAGATCCCCATTGTGTTGCCCATAGGTAGTTTTCCGAGTAGATTCCTCACACACCTCCACTGGGACCCTCGCTTCTCTGTCGTAGACCAGGTAAAAGGGAGTCATTCTTATGCTCTCCTGAGGAGTGATCCGGTATGCCTAGAGAATACTTGGCAATTCATCTACCCAGCTACCCTGAAAATGGTTTAATTTAATTTTGAGTCCACGGACTATTTCTCGATTGACTATCTCCAATTGGCCATTGCTTTATGGTTATGCCACAGATGTGAAAGTTTGTTGAATGCTGAATCCCTGGCACCACTCCTTCAATCGTCGGCCTCGAAACTATCGGCCATTATTCGAGACGAGTTTGTGAGGTAGGTCAAATCAACAAATAATGTTCTGTCACAAGAACTTCTTAACGATGTCCTCCATTATCTGAGTCAAGGGCACAACCTCTATCCACTTAGAGAAATAATCCACTACCACAAGCAGAAACTTCATCTGCTGTGACCCAGTTGGGAAAGAGTCTACAATGTCCATGCCCCACCGATCAAAGGAGTATGAAATAGTGAAGATCTTCAAGAATTCAATCGGGCGATTGGAGAGATTTTGATATTTTTGGTAGTGGACGCAGGCGACAACAAATCAAGCTATGTTTGCTTGCAAAGTCGATCAAAAATATCCGGCCAATAATGCTTTGTGTGCCAACGTTCGTCCCCCTATATGGTTCCTGTAAATACCTTCATGAATCTTTCTCATAACATAGTCGACATCCACGGAACTGAGACATTTAAGGAGGGGGCGGGAGAAAGACTGTCGATATAATATGTCCTCGATCAACGTGAAATGGCGCACTCTCCTTATGAGCAGTCGGGCTTCTTCCGAATCAGTTGGCAGAATCCCCCGCCGATTGTAGTAAGACCTGAGGTTTGATCGATCCGAGCGATTAACAGAATCTGTATTACCAAGTTATCCGGTGTCCAAGTGGTCAGCGCACTTGGCAATTTAGCTAGTTCATCAGTCTTCTAATTTTCGGTGCGAGGAATTTTCTGTATGATGATCTCCTGAAAACCAGCCTTATGTTTCTCAAAGAGTTCTAAGTATTGTTGTAACCGATTGTTTCTAATCTTGAAGTTCTCTCCTAGCTGTTGAGTGACCAACTGGGAGTCCGAGTGGATGATAACTCGGGAAGACCTGACTTGTTTGGCCACTTAGAGTCCTGTAAGCAAAGCTTCATACTCAGTTTCATTATTGAAGGCCCGAAAGTTAAGTCGGACGGAGAGTTGTCGCACATCATCCCAAGGAGAGATTAACAGGATCCCGACACTGCTACATTGCTGAGTAGATGACCCATCCATGTAAAATTTCCACGCTCCTTCATCTTCTTGGTTGAGGACTTGGGTAAAGAAATCTACCAAGGCTTGAGCTTTGATGGCAGTCCGTGGTTGATATTGAATGTCATATTCACTCAATTCGGTGGTCCACTTGATCAATCTCCCGGAGGCTTCCGGGTTTATTAGCACTCGGCCTAAACTATTGTTAGTGAGGACCATAATTGAATGGGCAAGAAAGTACGACCTCAATCGACGGACGGCGAGAGCCAGCCCAAAGGCCAACTTCTCTAGATTGGTATATTTGCTTTTAGCCTCTTTCAACAAGTGACTGAAAAAATATATAGGGTGTTGCACAATATCCTCCTGATGTAACAAGACTATGGTCACAACTCCTTCAATAGCTGACAAGGATACCCATAACATCTCACCTGCCACAGGCTTGGAGAGAAGTGATAGGCTGGACGGATATTCTTTCAACTCAACAAAGGCCTTGTTGCAGCCTTTGTTCCACTCAAACTTGAAAGCTTTTTTAGCACTTTGAAGAATGGTAGGCTTCGGTCAGCGGAGCAAGAGATAAATAAGGACAGCGTTGTGATGCGGCCCACCAGTCGTTGTACTTCCTTGAGGTTGCGGGGGGGGAGCGACATGTTATGGAGGGCTTGAATTTTCTCGGGATTAGCCTCAATCCCTCTCGGTCACAATGTGTCCAAGGAACTTTTCGCTCTGGACTCTGAATAGACATTTGCTAGAATTGAGCTTGAGCCCATATCGCCTCAAAGTACAACATGTCTCTTTAACATCAGAGATTAAGTTTTTAGGCCGAGTGGTTTTGATCAGGATGTCATTCACGTACACCTCGATGTTCCTTTCAATTTGATGCTTAAATACCTTATCCATAAGCTGTTGATAGGTTGTCCCTGCATTCTTTAGTCCGAATGACATAACAAAAGATTTTGACAAAGGTGATGAAGCTAATCTTTTTTTGATCTTTAGAAGTCAAAGGGATTTGATGATACCCTTAGTAGGTGTCTAACATACATATAAGCTCACAATCAAAAGTCGAATCTACTAGCTGGTCAATATAAGCGAGGGGATAACAATCCTTCGGGCAAGCCTTGTTAAAGTCCCTGAAGTCGATGCATACCCTCCACTTGCCGCCTGACTTGAGCACCACCATCACGTTGGCTAACCAAGTCGGGAATTAAACTTCTCGGATATGCCAGGCTTCCTTTAATTTTTTTTCATCTCCGCTTGAATCAATTGATTCTGCTCGGGTGAAAATTTTCATTTCTTCTGTCAGACGGGTCGAACATCAGGGAGCAGATTCAATCGGTGAGTCATCACCGTCGGGGAGACACTTGTGACCTCTTTAGCTAACCAGGCAAAGACATAATGATTGCGTGAAAGACACGCGATCAATGCTTGTTTTAGTTTCGGATGTAACTCTGTGGCAACTCAGGTAACTCTCTCTGACTGGTCGGGGTGAATTTGCATATCCTCTTTTTCTTCTATCGGGCGAAACATTGATACCTCTTGAACAATTTGTACCAATGTATCATGAATTCGTGAAGCCTTGCGCGAATCGGTCTTGACTATGTTGACATAGTATTTTCTAGCCACTAACTAGTTTCCCTTTGCTTCCCCGATCTAGTCTTCCACAATCAACTTAAGCTTCTGATGGAAAGTGGACACCACTGCTTGGAATACACTTAGTGTCGACCTCCCCAATATCACATTGTAGTCAGAAATTATATTTACGATGAGGAAGGGTGTACGTCGCGTCCTCACCGTAGGTTCCCTCTAGAAAGAGAGAAAGATTAATCTCGCCCATTGGCTGCACCTCATGTCCGATAAACTTGTACAAGAAGGTGTTCACGGGGTGGAGCTCTTCCTCTTTGAGTTGTAGTTGGTCAAAAGTCTGTTTGAAAATGATGTTAATGAAGCTATTTGTATCAACAAACACCCTTTTCACTGTGTAATTGATGATCTAAGCTTCGATCACCAGGGCATCATCATGGAGAGTCTCTACCTTTTCTAAATCCTTGGGTCTGAAGTTGATGGTCAGGCCTTGTCCATTTCCTCGACTGGTGCTAACTCTATAACTTTCTAACCTTCGACTGTGGGCCTTTCGAGCCTGAGTTGAGTCACCGTATATTGGTCCTCCTAAAATCACGTGAACCGTTCATCGGAGATCCATCTTGTTTTTGCCTTTATCTTTCTCTTTTTTTCGATCTGTTTCCTACTGAGGTTGGGACAAGGATCGAAGCTCCCTTCTAGGTGAAGGAGATCGTCGATCTAAATGACAGTCCGGAGCAGCATCTCAGTCAGGGCGGTGAGGATGTCAATAGGGTTTGAGGGATCCTCCTCGACTTGGCCAATTCCGGGGAGCTTTCCGATCATCAGCCATTCACCGCAGTTCTCGAGCATACTATTAACAGTCTCGGGTCGAGTGAATATTTGATTAGTGAAAGACGCAATATTGATCCCCCATGGAGAAGTCTCAACTTGACTCACTAGTCAAAGTCGGGGCAACTTCCATCGTCTGCACAATCTTGTCATTTTTTGCGGTTAAGGTATTCTCGATTCCGCAGGGGAAGGGGCGGAGCCTTGCGGTTCAATTGAGTAGGGGTGGCAGCCAGAGTTTGGACTTCTTTTCTCTTGGCAGACTGGGCTTCTTCCACCTAAATATATTTAAGTGCTCGAGCCTGTAATCCGTCGACCAAAGGCTTCTTGACCAAAGATCTTTAGAAATCTCCGTCACTCAGACCTTGGGAGAAGACACTGACTTGCACATCCAGGGTAACGGAAGGAGCGTTCATGGCTACATGGTTGAACCATTACAGATAATCCTTCAATGGTTCCTTGGACTTCTGCTTGAGAGCAAACATATCGTGTGGAGTCTTCTGATACCTCCGGTTAGTGGCAAAGTGTTGCATAAACACGATTTTGAACTCCTTGAATGTATGAATGGAAGAAGCAGAGAGTCGATTCAGTCATCTTTGCGCTAAGCCCGAGAGGGTTGTCAAAAAAACTCGACACTTGATGTCGTCTGTATACTGATGTAATAGGGAGACGTTCTAAAACTTACAAATGTAATCCTCGGGGTCGGTAGTTCCATTTTACTCTCCAATTTGCAATGCTTGAAAGTGTCATGGTAATCCTTCATGAAGGACATGTTTGGAAAATGGAGGATCTTAAGGAGCTTTTGTTTCGCCTAGAGCAAGGGCTTTCCCCTTCGAGGGGTCCTGGCGCACGGTCTCTCCTGAAGATCCAAAAGAGGACTCCTATATCGTCGACGTGCCCACCAAAGTGGGAATTACTGCTTGAGGCGTTCCCGTCAATCAAGTCGACCTTTGATGAGGTACTCATGGCGCATCCATTGATCTCGGCAGCAACTCGACTTGGGGAGGTATGAGCAGTGTTGGTTGCTGTGGTTGTCCTTGCAATACTGCATGCATCGTTACAACCATCAATTTATTGAAATCTTCTGTTGTCATAGCGATGACGTTGGGTATTCCAATGTCGTCCATCTCAATGTCTCGGTTTAGGTCTTAATTTAGTGTTTCCACAGATGACGTTAATTTGATCCTGCTTGGGAACGCTGACGGATGAGCCACTGGCTGGTTGGCGTTAATGCTAACTTGTTCGTCGATCACAAGGCAACAACAAGAGTTCGTAGAGAGAACAACCTAGGCCTATATGGGGAAAAGTAGAAGGAAAGGGTTAGAATGACGGTCAAGGGGTTCCCCGGCGCGGCCACTTCGACGCTCAAGTTAGGGTTCTATGGAGGGAAGAAGAAGATTAATAATAATTAGGGTTTGTTAATGCGTATGTGCGCTTACCTTTACCTGCGAGGGAAGGTAACCTTTTATAGAGTCGTGCTTGCCTGCCCATGTTCCCCACATGCTCCGAGGTTTTCGTCCACGTTACCTTATTTACTCGCCATTTACTCGGAGTAAATGTCTACGTTTTCCACGTCCTCTGCAAAATAACGACTACATTGTCCGCGTCTTCCGTGAGCAACGACTATTTGTTCCAAGTGATGAGGAGGAAGCGACCCGGGCCAGAGAACCTAGGAGAGCCGGGGCCGATAGGAGTTGGGGAACTTCAGAGAGCCAGGGCTCGCTGGGAGTCGGGATCGCTAGAAGCTAGGGCCTACCGGTAGCCAGGGCTGCTAGGAGTCGGGAACCTCGGAGAGCCGGGCCCCACTAGGAGTCGAGATCGCTAAGAGTCGAGACCGCTACGAGCTGGGAAATCTTGGAGAGCCGGGACTGCTAGGAGCCAGTGTCTACTGGGAGTCGGGATCGCTAGAAGCCGAGGGTTCTTATAACTGGGGATATATCACTTCAGTAAAATTATTAATTTTTCTGTCATGTAGCATCTTCTAATTATCTCCTATATCAATATATAAAAAAATACTTAAATTGATTGTGAAATTTGATTTAAAAATGTAGAACTTATCGAACGAAGAATTAACTAAAATAATTAAATGTAGGGAGAAATTCTTAAAGATATAGGTTTCCTTTTTAAACTCTAAATGAGCCCCCGACTAAAGCTTAGGGTGACTGACACCTACCTCAAAACTGGTCGAGTCGTTTGTGACACACAGCCCAGGCAGCCGTGACCCACCGCGCCTCAGCCTATACCCCGGGTCAGGTCAGGCTAATCCATCCTTGGAATAAAAGGGCGGTGTCACCTGGCAAGGGCGTGGGGTAACATGCCGTGGTGTATCCGTGAGGTGTTAAATTTTTGCTCGTGGGATCCGCAATAAACGCCAGGCCCACGCCACAGTACAGCTGGTGTGACAAAGTATTCGCCTCCTCTCGCTTTCCCTCTCTTTTTCTTTCACTTTTTTTTTTTTAATAAAAAAAATAATTTATATTTTCTTCTTCCGTCCTCTTCACAGCCTGTTCATCGTCATCTACTTGCTGTATAAATGCTCGAGTCCGTATACCCATCGCCAATAATTTTCCACCACCCAGCAATTATACAAACACGTTACTTGTTTTCTTCTCTTTTTTTTAATGCTTTCGTTTGTCTGTTTATTTGTCTCAGCGGTGTGGGTAATTAGTACGTGCCAAAATACAAGCAAAGCAAAGCCGGTAAGGTTGAGTTTAACAGAACGGGAAGCCAGTGCCTCACTGAACCATGAGCTGGTGTAGGCGTACCACAGGGTGAAGATTAATACTTTTTTACTTGTGGGAGAGGGAATTGAGGCTTGCTTTTGCATGCGTGATGGAGGGCTGGATGGATGGATCCATTGGAGATGCTCCACGACGGTGCAAGATTAATACTCTGCTTCTGCTACAATGCTCTTCTATCTCTTCTTTTTCTTCTGGCTTTCTTCTACAGTACTACAACCCCTCTCTCTCTCTCTCTCAATCTATCTTCTTTCCTTCACAGACAAAACCATCCGTTGTGAGTTCACTCTCACATGTCCTTTGAGTTTTAATTATGATTAAGTGTAAAAAGCTCCCAGCATCTCGTTTGCTCCATCATCTCTCTCTCTCTTTCTAACATCATCACCAGCAGCAGTGGCAGGCATCTCTGCATGCCTTCCGTCTTTCTTCCTCCATCTCACTGTTTTAATTCTTTGATCTTTCTATTTCCCCCCTTCTTCTTCTTCGACCTTCTCGCCATGGAGGTAGTCATGCTTTAAGGTCTCACTGTGGCCTCATAGTTAAATTGGGTTTTGCAATTCCGTGGCTTCTCTCCTCTCTTTCTCCTCACTGAAGTGGGAGAGAGAGGGAGAGAGAAAGGCGTGAGTTCGGAATTGAGCTCAATTGATTCCGAATTATAACTAGAGAGATGCAACAGCAGGCGCAGCCGCAAGGAGGGACACAGTTCGGGGCGTCTCCTTCCCAGATTCTCCCGTTCTCGTCCGCTCCCCTTGCCTCCCGAGCGCACCTGCTCGGAATTCCGCCGCCCGACGAGGTCGCCTCCCCCATCAGCACCCTCCCTCCGCCCCCTACGGCGGCCGGGAATTTTGACAGACTGCAGGTGGCCGTAGAATTTCCAGACGACGAGGCCCTCGCCGTCGCAGGCGACGACCCTGAGCGCGGCGGCAGCTCAACCATGAACCGATGGCCGCGGCAGGAGACGCTGGCGCTGCTCAAGATCCGGTCCGAGATGGACGCCAGCTTCCGTGACGCCACGCTAAAAGGTCCTCTCTGGGAGGAGGTCTCCAGGTTAGTTACAATACACACCATATCTCCTGCAATTCACATCAAAATGTCGCCTTTTTGCTTCATTTTGTTCATGGTCTCAGGGATCTCTCTCTCTCTCTCTCGGGAATTGAGAATTGACACTCATACGACCATCACCACCAGCTAAACAAGAAAGATTTTTCTCTTTGCGAGACAGTGGAAAAGTATACTATAACCACATCTGACTCTGTGTTCGTACAACGACACAGCTGCAACGGTAGCAGGAGTAAGCAAGCAGGAAGCATGAGCTTGGTTTTTGGGGGCAAAAAAACGAGTCATCTTTTCTTTGTCTTCTTCAATCGTCTCAGATCTCTTTCTCTCGTTCATCATCAGTACAGCTTCTTCTCTTTTCTTAACTACATCATCTCTGAATTCGATGTCAGCGGCTGCTCCAGATCCGCTGCATCAATCCCGACCAATAATTGTTTTCTAAATCCTTGTGTAGATAGATCGGGCTTAAAGATTCCCCGAGGCAAATGGTAAATGGTGCATTCCCTCAGTACAGTCCATTGATTATTCTATCATCCTGCTGTTCTTTTAGCTACTTGATTGCTACAACTTTAAGTCCTTCATTTTTATCCTTCGAGGTAGGTTATTAGCATGTTAGATAAGTAGCGTAATTAATCATCATGAGGGAACTTGCTTCTTACCTATGACTTTTTCTGTGGTGGTTGGCGATTCACTTTTTAGGGCTTAATAATTCCTTTATCCTCATCCGTTTGGTGCTGTGCCTGTTGCTTGTGATTATTGTGCACTTGTTATATGGCTGCAATTGTCAATGGTGCAGGAAGCTGGCGGAGTTGGGGTACAAGAGGAGCGCAAAAAAGTGCAAGGAGAAGTTTGAGAACGTGCACAAGTACTACAAGCGCACCAAGGAAGGCCGCGCCGGCCGCCAGGACGGCAAGAGCTACCGCTTCTTCACCCAGCTCGAAGCCCTCCACAGCGGCGCAAGCTCCTCCGCCGGACCTCCAGCGGTCGCCGCCCCTGCAGCTCAGGCTGAGTTTGCCGACGCCTCCTCTGCAGCCTTCAGCGCTGCCGCCATGGTGGGTCAGCCGCCAGCTAACAGGGCTCAGTCTATCTCCTCCGTCGCACCCCCACCGCCGATCGTTGCCTTGCCGACGAGGGTGATGGCCCCTGAGATAGCTCATGGAATCTCGACCTCGGCCGCGCTGCCTGCGGGGTTCAGCTTCTCGTCCAACTCGTCCTCTTCCGCGTCGTCGGACTCGGACGAGGAGACAGCAGGGGAGAGCCAGGAAGGAAGGAAGAGGAAGCGAGAGGCGGCGACGACGACGAGCAGGAAGATGATGGACTTCTTCGATGGGCTGATGAAGCAGGTGATGGAGCGGCAGGAGGCGATGCATCAGCTGTTCTTAGAGGCCATCGAGAAGAGGGAACAGGACCGCATGATACGGGAGGAAGCGTGGCGGCGCCAGGAGATGACGAGGATCAATCGGGAGCAGGAGATGCTGGCGCAGGAGCGGGCCATGGCCGCTTCCAGAGACACCGCCATCATCTCCTATCTCCAGAAGATAACCGGCCAAAACATCTCCCTTCCCACCCCAGGGCCAATTCCTCCAACAGCCCCGGGGATCTCCACCGTGCCTCTCCAGCAGCCGCCACCGACTCTCTCTCAAAGCACTTCCCCACCGCCACCATCGCAAAATAATGTGCCTCAGTCAACTCCGCCGCCGGCCGCACCACCCCAAGCATCACAAACCCAACCACCACAAATTCAGCAATCAGCTAGCCAAGTCGCCGACATTTCCCGGCGCCAGTCGCCTCTGCCGACGTTGGAGCTCGCCCCCAGCTCAGAGCCACCGCCGTCGAGCCTCGACGCCATATCGCCGACGTCGTCCTCCCGGTGGCCTAAGGCAGAGGTGCACGCCCTGATCAAGGTCCGGAGCGGACTGGACTCCAAGTACCTGGACTCGGGATCGAAGGGGCCTCTGTGGGAGGAGGTCTCCGCCGGAATGCAGCGTCTCGGCTACAACCGGAGCGGGAAGAGGTGCAAAGAGAAATGGGAAAACATAAACAAGTACTACAAGAAGGTGAAGGAAAGCAACAAAAAGCGGCCGGAGGACTCCAAGACCTGCACTTACTTCCACCAATTGGACGCGCTCCACCGCGGCAAACTCCTCAGCGCCGGCGGTGGATCAATGCAGAGACCTCAAGGTCCAGATCAGTCCACTAATACCATCCCCCCGTCGTCAAATCAACAGCAGACCGATGCGATAACGACGAACAGGTTACACGAGCAAGAACCAGTGATACCGCCGCTGCCAAAGTCGGCCGCGGAGGCTGAAAGAAAGAACGGGAATTCCGACATTAACGCCGGAGTTCAGATACAAACTGGTAACGGAGGACTCACCGCAGGCTTCTTCGACCAAGAATTAAAACAGGTATAATATACTGGTTAATAACGCACTGATAAATAAAATCAATTACGCATCTAATTACTGAATTCTCATTGCATTGAAGCCAGAAGACATCATGAAGGAGCTGATGCAACACCCAGCAGCGATGGATCACGACTACGATAAGTTGGACGACGACAGTGGCAACACGGACCAAGACGACGAGGACGAGGACGATGACAACGACGAGATCCAAAATAATAACAAAATATTGCATTACAAGATATAGTTGCAGAGAAAGAAAGAAAAAAAAAGAAGTGATTTAAAGCCTATAAAATTGATTTCTTTTTTCCTCATGTGCCATCCATCCATCAACGCACTTGACCATTCATTTTGTGCATGCATCCACAAGTTCAACTTCATTTCCCCAAGCATCCACAAGTTCAACTTCATTTCCCCAAGCATCGACTAACAGTCGTTTAGTGTTGGCACTACATGCATGGCATGCACCTTGCATCGCATCCTTCGATCAACACTTTTCAATTCATTGTAATTGATTTGTTCGTGGAGTGAATAAGAATGCCCTCGAGGCAACGACGGGGCAGGCGGTTAATAAGCACGACGGGCATTCACTGATGGCGCAAGAACAAGATGATGAGTCCAAAATAAGCAGAGACAAGTACAAACAGAGAGAAACCAGGAAGTGTACCGTCAATTAAAGGAACAGTTGGTGAATAAGGGGGGAAGAAGATTAAGGAAAAGAGGTAATTGCTAATGTTAGACTCTGTGCACTTCCAGTGTCTTCAGGACTTGAGTAATTATTTGGAGAGCACCTTTTCTTTATTACATTTTAGAGAAGTATTGATTCCAATTCTCTTGTATTTTCCCAAAGTTGTCGCAACATGTTTAAATTTGTCAGGCAAAATGAGACATTTGGCTGCTGCGAGCGAAGGCAGTGCAGTGGCACTGGTGATCCTCCACGAGCAGAGCGTGCAGGCGCATCATGTGTTGAAAGTCCCTCTCCATCAGGCTTCACGCCACACGAGGCATCTGTTCTCTTCTGCTGCTGTCTCGCGTTCTACAGATCCAACGCCGTTTTGAATAATCAAATCCTCCATCTTCCGCACTGAAAGGAGAAAAAAGACCGACCTTATCCGCACAGCCCCGTTGAACTACGGTCGACGCCGTCAAGATCCTGCTGCAGACCGAGATCTATCGTCTCACTTTGTTCCTTTCTCATGATTAGAAAACCAACCGCATCGCCCGAGCCTTCGTTGCAGAGGCATATCCACCGCCCATGAGAGAATAAATTTATTTATTTCTTTCTTTCTTAATATTTTATGTGTTTTTTTATTTTTTAATTGTTTTTCTATTTTACACTTATAATAATATTTTATATATCGCATATTATCTTTAATAAAAATTATGCATTCATATCAAGACGCTTGATTTAACAATTTTTTTTTTCTTCCTCCTCAAACCTTAGCCGTCACCCACAATGGCCGTCGCCAATATCACCCACCGACCGCCTCCTACAATGACCGTCACCGACGACATCAACCGCCGCCCGTCTCTCACGAATGCTCATAATTCGCCTTTCGGTCTTGTGGTTCAACGTCAATGCTTAGGCACCGTTGAAACTCACCACCTCTAATTATTCTGCTTGATACTTGTAGTTCATGTCTCTTCTATTCGGATATAATTTATTAGGATTTGTTGATGGCTAGCATCCCTACTCCTCTGCAGATAACGCCTACAGGCACCATGCTCTCTCAAGTGAATCCTGATCATATTCTCTGACTCCACCAAGATCAACTTCTCCTCAACGCTATTGTTGGATCGACGTCTCCTAATTTTGTGTAGTTTATTTCTGCATGCACTTCATCTAGAGACGCGTCGCAGACGTCAAAGAGAACCTACGCTGCTCCCTCACGTTACAGGATTATGACTCATTGTCAAAACATTGTCAACCCTCACCAAAGTAACAGATCTATTACTGATTATATGCAAGAAATTAAAAGAAATATTGACGCTCTTGAGTTTATGAATGTCAAAGTTAACTTTGATGAGCTCTTCATTAACGTTTTGAATGACCTTAACCAAGACTACTGTAATATCTCACATGTCCTACAAGTTCGTGACATCTCTGTTACCTTTGACGTGCTCTTCGAGCAGCTCCTCAGCTATGAGGCCCAGTTGAAAATCTCGACGCCATCTCCATATTTGATGCCAGTGATTGCTCTTGTGGCTCCAACAGGGAATTCCCATAATTAGTATTCAAACTATTGTGGTGGTCGCGAGCAGGTGCAAGCATAGCGGGTTCCGGCGATGTCCTATTAGCCGCGCCTGTTTGTCCCAGGGCTACTTGCACCCTCCTGCACAGCCAGTCGTGTCTGGTCCCAATTGTTATCTTGGGTGTTGTCATATTTGTGGTGTCACAGGTCACTCTGCTCGCCAGTGCGATTATATAACTACCTCTGCTAGCCTTGCTTCTGCCAACTCCGTCGCGTGCTCCGCATCCCGCGTACAGTGCATCGTTTGCTCACACTATCGTTCATTTTGCACCTTCGTCTGATTCTCGAGAATGGATGATTGACTCTGGCGCCTCTCATCATGTCACTACTAATTCTACTATTCTTTTATTGCATGAGCCTTACGCTGGGAACGATGGTGTCATTATTGGTGATAATTCTGGACTATCCATTACTCACACTGGGTTTTTTTTTTCTCCACTCCATCTTTGCCTTTAATTTTCTCCAATGTTTTATATGTGTCAGCTATGTCAAAAAACTTAATTTCTGTCGTTGCACTTGTAGGATCGAAAGCACGTGAGAGGGGGGGAGGGTGAATCACGTGTTTAAAAAACTTAACCCTTTTTTAAATGGTTTTGAAAAACCTTTTCGGAAAATCTAAGTACGCAGCGGAAATGTAAAACAGAAAACTGAAAATAAATAGACTCGAA